>MU182447.1:124833-151376 GCA_016904865.1 Pissodes strobi | reverse complement strand
GAAGGTTGACCTAACCTTGTCACCCGTGTCTAGTATCGCGTTCGTTGAAGTTAAACAATAATATTAAGTGAAATAGGTAATTTAAATAACCTTCGTCTAAACTTCGAACTAGTCGGGTTGCCTTCACGATCTAATTTATGAAATACCGATTGTTTTCCTGATACACTACACACCGCTTGTCGAGCGCCATAGGATCTCCCTTTAGTGTGTGTGCCTCTACCATAAAAAAAAATAAAAAATAAGATGAATCGCTTATTCATGAAACTAAATATAAAACCAAGGTCGACATGGATAAAAAAAAGTCCAAAATAGTTATTTATGCAACAAGTGTGTAAAGTGACCCATTTTTATGAATGGGAATATTGACAATCCCATGAATAAAAAAAGGGTACTTTACACATGAGCAGCATACAAAACTCTTTCTACTACCGAAAACATATGAAAAAACAAAAATGGTATTAAATTACTTTACGCACTAGTGTGTAAAATAAATTATTTTACTACTAGTGCGTAAAATGTATTATTTAACGCACTGCACTAAATGTCAAAAAACATGTCAGATTTACTTTACGCACTAGTGCGTAAAGTAATTTATTTCACGCACTGCACATTAAAAAGACATAGTTTACAAATCTTAAGAGTGCGTAAAGTGAATATTTGACGCACGGTAGTAGAAAAAATATATCTGTTTGGGTTAGTTGCAAAGTATTTAAAAAAAATTATATAGAGGGCCTCTTAAAATTGTCTAAACTGAGCTTAATTTAATACAATAGGTAATAGAAGAGAAATAAAACAAATCTGGATAAAAAATAATATGTAATCGATAAATTTATTTAAAAAATTGTATTCTAGTATTTAACTAATATCAACAGAAAATGCTTGCACCTTTAACTAGAAATGTTCCGCACAAAAGAGTAAACTAAAATTTGAAGAATATGCATTAAAAAAGCAGAGGAGAACTTTACACTTAACCCAACAAATAGTTAAAAAAAAGTAAATCCAAAAGGACGAATTTAAAAAGTAAAGTAAGAAGCTTTATAATTGACTTACTAAATATAGATAAATAACTGACATAATATAGGTTAAATGGTCAAAAGTACCGAAAAAGATAGCTTTAATACTTCATTTCAAAACACCTAATATTGTCTAAAGTAAATTTAAATAAATAAACCAAAAACATAATCAAATAAATACATATGACATAGGTCTAAATATAGGACACAGAGAAAGTAAAAACTGAATATTTAATTCATAGCAAAAAAACTAGGCATAAAAAATACGTTAAACAAATCAAAAATTTTTTGTCTCCCACTATTTGTTAAAAATCGTTTGCTATAAAATTAGAAACTAAAAATTGTAAGTATGCTTCAAAAAAAGTAAAGAGAAACTTTTAATCCTGGCTAAACTAAATTAAACTTAAACAAGCATGTAATAATTAAAGAGAAAAATTACACTACAACTAATATAATAGGACTTTTGCATTTTTGATAAACCGAAGTTGCTTTACGAAAACAAGTTCAAAATGTACCTTTTATCATTACTAAAATTACAAATAAATTAGTAACTCTATTTTAAGCCAAATATTAAATTTGGTAAATATAGGACATTTAAGTAAACTATCCTTCTTCTTCAGCAGGAGCCTCTTCGGCGGTTTCAGCTTCCTCCGGTGGAGCTTCTTCATCCTCAGGAAGTAACATTTTTGTAATTTTAGTTAGGAACGTGTGTATAAAGAGGCAAACTAAAAATTTCAATATATGCTTTAGAAAAAAAAATAAAAGGTACATTGAAGTAAAGAAACCAACATATTGTAATAAAAATATATCATACAAAGGAATGGCTATGTTCAGTTTCATGCTCGCAGTGCTCAATACATTGCTTAGCAGGAGAGTACCAATTATACCAAAATAAATAAACACACATAAAAAGTAAAATAAGGCCGCAGCCTATAACTAAAAATAAAGCTAACCTACTGCCGCCAGTTAAGCCTTTGTGTTTAGTATCTCAAGCCCTTCAGAGAGTTTTTCTCTTCGCACTTAAAACATGGAAATATTCGATTCAGACGGTTGAGAAATCAACATTCGGAACAACATCCACATGTAGGTACAAGCAAGTTTCAGTCTAGTTGTTCTCCCATAAAAAATGGCGATTTACATATTTAATTCGGAATTTATGGTAATCAAAAGAAATCAATGAAGAAATCGGTCTAGTGAGTTATCTACTGCTGTTCTGATTATTCCGATTCATTAAGTAAACATGATGGATGATGTTTATTTTTTTGCGAGGTACAAACACCGTTTTTTATTCAAGAGATTTCTTGAACGAATTTACTAAACTAATCTATAATTGCATGAAAAACCACTCTAAGGTTTTTGGCATTTTTGGAAACAATTGATCAATAAAAATATATTTTTCTTACTTTTGAGAATTAAGCAAGTCGTGCGATATCCTACGTGGAGAGAGACAACGAAAATACAGTTTATTGCACTTTTTTAAGTAGTTCTTATCAAAAGGTGACATCTTTTCAATAATCTCACGTGCCTTGACAAATATTTTGGAAGAGGAAAACTTACTGCTTTTACAACTACGAATGAGTTTCGCCTTGAAACGGTTAAATTACATCAATTAAGAGTAAAAGGACCTTAAAAGAAGATGCCACTTAATCACTTTCCCATTTGGAAATTTGAGCTATTACTTAATGTTTAGTAAGCCTTATTGAGTCACTTGTTCAATCCCTCCAAATTCTTTCACTTTATACTCGTGCAATTATATTACTTAAAAAAAAGGAAGCGGCTTGTTTAGTGTGGTTTGCGATTGATTGAAATACTTAGGATTCTATTACTATGTAGAGGAGTGTGGTATGACCTTTAAGCTTTGAATAAAAACATGACGATTTGCCAGACTGTTTGAGTTGAACTCCATATTATACGGGGTGGTTCGTCAGCGCATTCAAGTGCAATAGCTAGTTATAGGAGTTTAATGCATTACATGTCGGGACTGGTGAGAGCTACAAATTAAAATTATTGATGGATGCGTAGAGTTGCGTATAAGTTTTGCCACTAAACCTAACCTGGTTTATTTAGATTTTGATTCTTGTGAAACATTCTAATAGTATAATTGGTGCAGCATATTCCATTTCTTAAATCAACTGTCTTTGAAATACCTACTATTTACGTTTGAAGAGCGAAACGGTTTACACTTTCCTATCTTAGTTTTTCATAATTTATCATCCGGCTTATCCGGAAGCATAGGCAATTTGTTGATGTTCTACATATTTTTAATATTCCCTGTATATTAGAAAATTTACTTTAGTGAATTATTATTCGTTTAGATAAAATAATTAGGAATAGGATATTTAGTAAACCGAAATCTACGGAAGTAATTTATTTAAGTACCTGAAGATAAATTATTTTAAACATTTTTTTAGTTTAGTCTACATCTGGTTCATTTTGACAATCGTAAAACAGATTTAAATAAGCAATTATGTCGTAAACGCAATTATTATCATTTCCTTTCAATTACTAAGTCGTTTATACCAAATTAATTGTCCATATTATTACTTACTAGTTAATTGTTCATAAAACTATGCCGCTTACGCCGAAGCTTGAAATCGTTATCTAAACCTAATCAATTAACGACACTTTGGAATTTAGCTAATTTTAGGTGCAATTAATTTTATTGCGATACAATAATATAATATAAATCTTTCTCCATGTAAAATTAATTGAATTAAGATCGGGTTAGTGACAAGACAGGTAATTCAAAAAGTTTCATATGTATTTCAATATTTTTTCTAATCTTTTTAAACAATGATCCTAGATATCAATTTCTTGAAAGAAACTTGTCAATTAATTGCATCGTTAGCAGGAAAATTGCAAGATCGTGTAATGCCATGCGGAAAAATACAATTACAGGACATGTACTTTAATTATTATCGTAAATTACTCTTAAATTTAAGCTTTTTTTTAAGTCACGCTTGAATTAATCAGGTCAATTTATGACCTATGATGTTAATGTCAAGGATTTATCAAGTTGAAATGTTGAAAAGCGTTATTAGGAGAAAATGCGTTTTTCAAATTAAATTGCTTGAAAAATTTAGACTGTGTGAAATAAATTATTTTGAATTTCTATGAAGCTTCTTATCAATAAAAGTGCCTAAATCAATCTGGTCAATTTGTGACTTATGATTTTAATGTCAAATATATATCAAATTGAAAAACTGCTATTTAATAGAAACCTTTTTTTAATAACTGCATTGTTTCAGAATTGATACACAGACATATAAAAACCAACCTTGCTAATTTGCAGCCTTCAAACGTTTAACCAGTTCTCGAGGACTTTATATTAAACGAAAAACTTAAAGAAAATTAGGTTTTTTTAGCATCTTTTCGAAGCATGTTAATCACAAAAAAACATTATCTAAATCAGGCTTGAATTGATCAGGTAAATAAATTGGTTACCTTTGATTTTAATGTCAAGGCTTTATCAAGTTTAAAATACATCAAAAAGAAGAAAATAATTTATAAAATGTTGTACAGCATTTCGGAATTATTGACAAGGTCAATTATTAAGAAACACCTTTGTTGGTTTGGGTTATTTATATAGCTTGTAATCGTCAGGAAGACAGTCAAACACCAACGAGTTCTCGAAGTTTGTAGTCCCTCTGAGCAAGACCGACCATTTCTATTGTCCAGATCTGACTCTGGCAGCATTTTTCTATTGGCAAATTAAACGAAAAGTTTAAAGAAAATTATTTGGCAAATTTAAATGGGGCCTGAAGACCATCAAAATTTGATTTTTTGGACATTCTAACAACAAAAAAACGTTTTTCTAAGGTCAGTCATGATTTATTAAAGTTGAATCCTGACTTATGTCAATCAGTCATTTCGAACTGCAGCTTCTCTGAGCAGGACTAACCGATGTATAGTTCAGATTTGACTCCCTCTAACTTTTTTCATGGATATTTGGAGCTTCCTAATAGCGCTAATTATTCTTCCCCAAATTGACCTGAGGTTGACAATGTGAACGGTACGAGCTTCGGCAGCGTTGACAAACTTTTCCGAGTATGTCTGATATTGATTTTTTTGTCGTAGCGTTAATTCGCGTAAGCATTCAGTAAGCAAACAGTCCTCTGCTTATTGTCAGGCAGTATCCTAAACGGTCAGAACATTCCGCAGACAGTC
Source organism: Pissodes strobi (assembly GCA_016904865.1). Taxonomy (NCBI): domain Eukaryota; kingdom Metazoa; phylum Arthropoda; class Insecta; order Coleoptera; family Curculionidae; genus Pissodes; species Pissodes strobi. Next base: position 146,196 of record MU182447.1, on the reverse strand, counting down.
CATTGCATATCCCTGAAATTACAATCTACAGTTCTACCAAATTTTGATACCGCACATGTTTATCAATAAGACGATTAAGGTGACCCCACAGGGCAATTTGTGGTGTAATCTAGTCCTATTGCGCACCCATCGAAAAGGTTCTGAATATATTCCCTTACATCTGTTGAATTATGGATACGACAAATGTCCATTTGAAACCAGTCATCTTCATTCTCAGGAGTAACTTAGGTTTAATTTAATTTTATAAAAGCTCTAAAAACACCAAACACAAATCGAACACAAGCATTCTGTACTCTCTGTATGCGAGTTCGGCTCTCCTGATCTATATAAAAGCCATAAACAAAATCACAATAATTGAAGTTAAACAGCACAAGAGACTCACATAAACTTCTTATCAATTTAATATTTAAGATATGTCTATTATTATATAACATCTTGAGAGATAGATATGTCTTTTGAAAATTTTTTTAGATGCTCTTTAAAACGAAGATGTGGTTCAATTATTATTCCAAGATTCTTTGCAGCATCGACAATGCTCAGCTTAGAACCGTTTAGAGTTATGTTCAAAGTGGTTTTAAACAAATTAACCCTGTTCCTATTACCAAATACCAACATGCAAGATTTAGTAAGATTCATTCCTAAGTTATGACCCTTGGAAAGCTCACTCAATATAGTGTGATCCCGATTTATAGCAAATTAAGTTTCCTCAATATCACCAGAATCAAAACAATAATACAACTGTGTATCATCCGCAAATGCCTGTACCTTACAAGGAACTAAAGATTTAAGGATATCGAAAGTGTAGACCAAATAAAGTAGGGGGCCCAACACTGAACCCTGCGGTACACCAGAAAGAATCATCGCTTGTTCCGAAAACCTATTATCAGAGAATATCTTCTATGATCTCCCCGATAAGTATGATTTAATTATAGAGTACGATTGCTCATCAAAACCATAGTATTTAATCTTGGAGATAAGTAAGTGGTGATTGATGGTATCAAATGCTTTGGAAAAATCCAGAAGCATTAATACACTATTCATTTGTTTGTCACAAGCCCGAATAATGTCATCGATTACGTTAGTCAAAACCACCATCGTACTAAAATCCTCTCTAAATCCACACTGTGTTGGTGGAATAATATTATTTAATATTAAATATTCGTACATTTGTTTATATAACAATTTCTCGAATACTTTAGAAACAGTCGGTAATATACTTATTATCCTTATATCATCAAGACTTTGTGGATTCGATACTTTTGCCAAAGGTTTACCAATTGCCACCTTCCATTGATTAGGAAAATAACGTATTTCTAGACATGAATTAATTATATGTACTATATATTTATCTATGTGAGGGCTACAATATTTTAACATCTGAGGAGATGTTATCTACTCCAGTGGCATTTGTCTTGATACTATTTAAAATACTATCAGCGAATATTAACTACGATAAGAAGATTCACTCTCCACGGCGGCACGTCAACCAGAGTATATATGTATATATAATATGGTTTGTTATACTCTGCGTCAACGGTATGTCTCCTTCCCCGCGCGAAAACTAGCATGATACTGGCATGTGACCTTTGGACCCGGCGCACACTGGTCGAATTTCTAGGAAAGCTGGCCATAATAAGGTTTACCAGAAATAAGACATAAAAGTTATTAAGTATTACACGTTTAATATATCGTGTTTTAGACAAATAATTGTTGAGTTTTTTTGCTCATCATCTGTATTTATATATAGGGAGTATCAATTATCACTAACGATAAAAATCATGTATAAAAATCATTTGTATGTTCCTAAATCGTTTTAAAAAAGGATTTTGAAAATTAAGGGCTCCTTCGTTGTAAAAAAACGGTTTTAAATTTTTAATTCGATGATCCAAATTTTGTGTTTGCAACGGTTAATTCAGGAGTCTCACGAGCAAAATGAATGTTAAGCGGACGACAGAAACGCGTTGATGAGGGCCTGCAATTTTGCCATACATGTATTTCAGAGTTATCGCTATTTTTAAAAATTGATCTAATAGGGACGCAACTAGTAAAAAATATAGAAGCATCAGTGCAGCTGTTGTTCAAAAACACTTGCTTATATTCTGAATATCCGAAGGTAATATCAAAGCCATATTTACAAATTAAAACTAAATTATAAAGTTTTATCTGCTGATTCAGCCAAAGTATTTATTACCTCTTTTTATAATAACATCAGTCTTGCATCAGCATGATTCTACCGAAATTTCACCTTCAGTTTCACTTACTACAATATTATGGGATTAGGGGTGGGCGACAATAATCGATTATTCGATTCACTTTTAAGAAATTACCGATTAATCGATTTATCGATTAATATTTCAGAAAATATCGATAATTGATTATTTCGATTAATCGATTATTCAGTTATTTGCTAAAATATTAAGAGTTTAATCGATTATTCAATTTCTAGCCCACCCGTACCGATGACTTTACAACAGATATAGCTTTTAAAATTCCAATTTAATAATGCGTTGCGTTAAGGGTAATTTAAACTTGAATTTAAATGACATTTGAAAATACTTTCAGTACAACATATGAAGCAAAAAAAAACAGAGAAACGTAAATGCTCAAACAAGACAGCAGCAGGGAAAACTGCGCACGTTACAAATTTAGCCAATAAGGGATCCTCATTTCGACGCGTCATTTTCTGATAATCTGGCTACAGTTGTTGCACAATTAGGTTTAACACCAACACATAACCTCAACGGAGTGTTAGCACGTTAGCAGTATAGTACATCAGTCTTTATTTTTTTATTATGTATTTGGGCAAAACTATATGATAAGAAGGATCACTCTCGACGGCGGCATGTCAACGGTGTGTCTCCTTCCCCGCGCGAATACTAGCAGAATATCGGCAGGCCATGATACAAATAAAACAATCATGTTGGCAGGCGACCTTTGACGCGGCGGCCATAGACCAGCTCATCCTTTTGTCAGATTAATTTTCAAGCCTAAATTCTACAGTCGAGTCAATATTCGATATAAGATAATATCGCTATTTTTTAGTTGTACTGTATTACAAAATACGAATGAAATATACAGTAAAATTGTGCGAAACCTTTAACCAATTTTAAAATCACCCAAAACGCCAAAATTTAATTAAATATTAAAAGATGGGGCAAATTCGAGCAACATTTTCTTCTTGATGTCTTTTGTCAGAATATTAGTATTAGGAAATATGGTGAAATCGTTAACACAAAATCAAAATCTTTTAAATATTAGTTATTACATACCTTGAGTATTGTTATCAATATTAACTAATTAAAAACGTTAACTGATTTTTGAAACATCCAGTTGAATACAAACTTTATCAAAATATTTATTTGGTGATAATAATAAAAAAAAACATAACGTAAGTTTGACATGGCGCTGCAAACAATTCAGAAGATATCAATTGTGTTTTTCCAATGCCAACTAGAGTATTAGAGTGCTATAAATAATTTCGTTATAAATTTGATTAAATATACCGCAAACGAAAATATCGTTTATGGCCAGCTTTTATTTAAATTCAACCTGTGTGCGGTGGAGTTTGCTGATCGTTACCAGGCAACGAAGAAAATCAACGACGATTCCTGTGTAGCGCTTTCTGGCCATTAAGTGGGCCTTCTTGTCGTAGTTAATATTCGCTGATACTATTAACATCCGAAACATCAGCTAGTCTGAAAGAAAAACGCAGCGAGTCATTAAAAATATGATCCTCCTAGAAATTGATTCTTTCAGTACAATCCGACACATTTTGAAGAAAAGGGGCAAAAAAAGTATTTATATCGTTAGGGTCAGATAATGAACTGGGTATTAAGCTGTTCTTACCCGGGCATATATTAATATTTCGTATAGCTGACCAAACTTTACGAGGGTTGTTTCGGGTACATAGAGAATTTAGGTAGGCCTTTTTTTCTCTTCTAACAACAGACAAAGTAAAATTTCTTAAATCCTTGTAGCGAATCCAGTCTTCCTTATTTTGGTTCTCTTATACCTTTGCAATGCAGAGTCTCTTTGCTTCATAAATACCTTTAAATTAGCCGTTAGCCACGGTGCCCTTGGCTTTGTTATTCGAGATTTCTTTACAGGAGCATGCATATCGAATACCGTTAAGATAAGATTATTAAATATTGATATTTTATTATTTACATCATTTTCATAAAATATGGAGTCCCATGGCAGAGAGAGCATGTCTCTCAAGAAATAAGCTGAGTTAAAATTTTTGAAACATCGATATTCATTTATTTTTGGAGACACATGGACCTTCGCCGAATCCAGATCACAGTAGATCATTTTATGATTTGAAATATCATCAGCCGCTATAACTCCGCATTTAGTTACCAATGAACGGTTAGTAACAAAAATAGCATCAATTAGGGAGCTTACAATTCCGCATATTCTGGTGGGTTCCTCTATAATTTGCACCAGGTTATAATTTTCAAAGAGAGACGTTAATGGGTTTTGCAGATGTCAAGTTTAAGTTAATATAAGTGGAAATTAAAACAATTTGTTTCAGTATACTATTAATTATAATGAATTTTCATCAAGTAACGGCTAATTCAGTATTATTTCGTACGAAAGTCCTCTCGTTATTCGTACTTTCCATAACTTCAAAACGGAAATCAGCTCTTCGGCTCTTATCATCTTCTCTTAATTCCTGATGTGTTTGATATTTTTAGGAATGATATTTACACTTCCTTAATTTGTGAAGTACTTTAGTGGGATGCTTTTCTACAGTGTTGCCAAGAAGCTTGGTGCTAGTTCCTTTATTTTCTTCTACATGGAATAACATTTCTAAATCTGTGTCATTTTCTCTAACATCCAGTACATCATTATTTTCCTTTAAGCAGTTGAAGTTATTAATTTTAATGTCTTTATTTTCAAAATTACGAATAATATTCTAGTTTGTTGGTTTTAATTGGTTTATTAGAAGATATACATTTGTTGGGTAAGTTTTTCAGACAAAAACTTCCAAAAAAATCCTATACGATTTTGCTGTAAAATAATTAGAGGAGCCAGTATTTTAAGGTACCAAAATTTACATGAAAGTACATATGGCGATGTACCACCCGGTATATTATATCTACAAATAAAACATGAAGACGTATTTATTTGTGTTTATTTGTATTTATTTAGATTTATTTTAAATTCAACCACCAACGAGAAACATACTAAATGCACACTCTGTGTACATATATGTAATAGAAATAATGTACAAGGTGGTTTCGTTTGTTTAGACAGCGCCTATACCGGGTTTATTATAAGAGATCGATGCAAATTTCAAAAACAAAAGTGGCGTTTTTCAAGAGCCGTCATAATTTATTATCAGAAAAAATAGATGAACATCGCAAAGCTATCAAATAATATCGGCGTGTGTTTCTTTAAATATTTATAAAACAGAGAAATCTCGGCCACATGTCTGCGATGCTCCAGAATATCCACATCCCGAGTCAACTCCGGGTCGCCGACGAGACGCACAGCTATCTTCTGAATGGAATCCAGCAGCTTCAGGGTGTGCTTAGGTGCGGCACTCCAAATGTGTGAGCAATACTCTAAGCATGGTCTTATTTGCGCTTTGTAGCGCAAGAGTAGCTGCTGCGGTGTATATAGTTTTTTTGTTGCAAAATAGCGCACCAAGATTCTGCGAGGCTGACTTTGTGATGTTAGCAACGTGGTAATGCGAGGACATACTGCTGCTGACCGAGACATCCAGCAGTCCAATTGACGAGGACGAATGAGGTTGATCCTGCCACAATGATGTCAGGGCTCGCCGTATTAGCTTTCTTGGTAAACGTGGCTGCTTGGGTTTTGCAGCATTAAACTGGACCAAATTCCTGTCGTCCCAGGTTCGAAGTTTCTCCAGATCTCGATTAATTGTTGTAATCTGCTCCTGTCTGCAGTGATAAGTCTCAGTCGCCCGTAAAAGTTTTTCTGATCTAAATTGGGAGGCAAGGATACTGTCATCTGCAAAACTGTAAACAGGATTATTGATTGATATAGATGAGAAACAGAGTTAGTGAAAGTATTGCGCCCTGAGGCACTCCCGCATTTATGCTGAATGTGACCATCAATTGCAATTTGCAGAAATCGGTTTTTAAGGAAGCTGGCAAACCAGCTGCAGAGAGACGCTGGCAATCCGAAAGACGGCAGTTTGTTGAGCAAACCGTCATGCCAAACTCAGTCGAATGCCTTTGAAATATCTAACGCAATCGCTCGAGATTCTCCGTAGTTCTCAATTGTTCTACTCCATATATGTGTTATATAGGTAGGCTAATACATCTCATGTCGGTCTCTGTTTGCAAAGCCGTACTGGTTATCGCTAATTATTCTGTTGGTCTCGAGGTACTTGAGCAGTTGCTGATTGCCTACACGTTCCATGACTTTAGAGATTATTGGAAGCAAGGCAATTGGACGATAGTTTGATGGCGTGGTTTTTTTGCCCTTTTTTGGTACATGTTGCACTCGAGCGACCGTCCAAGAAGATGGGTATATCCCCTTTCGGTAAGAAGTCTGGAAAGAGTGCGTGCTAGTTCGTTGGAGCAGTTATCTATCACGATGGCAGGTATTTGATCCGGTCCTGATGCCTTTTGCGTATCTAGCTCTTTGAAGTATTTACGAATAGCACAGTTATTGTCATCGCAAAGCTGCTAAAAATATCAGCTTGTGTTTCTTTAAATATGGTCCCTTTATCGGATAGTTCGTTCGTAACTTATTCCTAATCTCAAAACTAACTGAAAAAAATGAGAAAAATATATTAGAAGGAGAATGCTATAAAATAAAATATTAGTTTAATTATTATAATATAAGTGTATAAGAGGGCCTTTAAAGCACGCGCGACATATTTCAAAACACGACGCGCAGCGGAGTGTTTTGTAAGTCGCAGGGGCTTTAAAGGCATCTTATACACGTATATCACACGCCATTTTTTTTATTGCGAATGCATCATAATCTCAACAATGTTTTAAATATTAAACTTAAGGGATATATTGACGAATATATTAATCTGTCACATTTGACATGATCAAATGTTTCTATAGCAACCTTTAAAAAGTAGGAGCATCATAAACATCATTTTAAGCACGCTGCAGGGTGCGATAATCGTTGATTATGATGCATGCGTAATAAAAAATATTATGTTGCTTTAATATATGATCTTATGGCACAGTTATTGTCATCGCAAAGTTGTCAAAAAATATCACCTTGTGTTTCTTTAAATATGGTTCCTTTATCGGATAGTTCGTTCGTAACTGATTTCTAATCTCAAAGCTAAATGATGATTCCTATATCGGATAGTCCATTGGTAACTGATTCCTAATCTTAAAACTAACTAAGAAAAATAAGTAAAATCGTGCCAAAACATTAACATGTTAGAAAGAGATCGCTATAAAATCTATTGGCTTAATGCATTGATCTTATGGCACAGTTTTTGACATTTTTATGAGTTCGGTTTAGAGATAAATGCGAGTTCGAACGGAATATCTGCACAATGCACGGGGTGTTCCGATAAAAAAAGCAAGTTGGTATTATTTGACATTTTTCCCTATGCTCATTTTTTTGTTCTGACAATAAATCCAGGTGCCTCATGAAAAATCATATAAAACTTTTGCATTTTAATTTTTTTCTAAACTCTATAATATACCCGGTAGGTGCTGTCTAAATATACGGAACATCCCTGTACACTGAAATCAAGTAGGAGTGCACTGTCGATTTGCGGAAAACAAATATAGAAAAAAATTAAACTAAGTGAATAAAAAAGAGACAGAGAAAAATAGGAAAGAAAAAGAAAACTTAACCCAAAAAACAAAAAAAAAACATACGCGAACGCAGGATCAATGAAAACGAGTTATACATGTTTTTCTAAACATTTGCAGCATTTAAAGCCGGGAGGAAAGATAATTAATAGTAACATTAGGCATTATAGCTAAACACACACTGCACGCGAGGATGGGAAGAGAAAAAAGTTATTATGAGCCGCTTAGTCAATTTTTAAACCATGTTTTGGAGAAGCGTCTAGGGTACCTACTAACTTTTCGATGCGAAAGCTGCGGACATGCGTAATGGCCGAATGTATCAGAATTACCCATGTCTTTACTGTCTAGTAAAATGTTTTCAATACATCTGGTTGGGTAGTTATCAGAGTTTCTGCTTGTCGTTCACGCACCGCGGGTTCGATTTCCGTCTGTTGCAAGACATGTTTTCTTTATTTTTCTAAAGTTATGTTTTTTATTTTATTAATTTATTTTCTTTCTTACTTTTGGGCATGCCTTGGGCTAATTTTGGTTAGTTTTTGTTGGTTGCGCTCCCGTAGCAAACGGAGGGCCAAGCAAAGCCATAATAATACCCATTCTTATTTCGCCATTACGCATGTAGGCAGCTTTCGCATCGAAAAGTTAATAGGTTCCCTAGATTCTTGTATATGTTGGCTTCCGTTACTGACAAAATCAATCGTTCTGTTTTAATCTCAGGCAGTTAAGCACTGAGTTCCTTTATGCTCTTATATCAAATATCTGTACAAAAAACCACCACAACATGGAATACGATATACCTGCCAGTATTAGATAACAACCGCGGACATTTATTTTTGCAGACAAACTTTCTACGATTATCAACAATTATAGTAAAAATTGGATGTGACCCTGAAAATAATAAAATGTGCCGCCTGGTTTTTATATTTCCTGAACGACCAAACGCGGAAAATAATTTCACTCGACGGTTTTCCTATGCTTACATCTTACATATTTTTTAAACACGATGTTTTCTCTTTCCTCATACATTTTCATTAGACATAGAACAGTTTAGATAATCGATCTACAGATATTACTAGTAACCTAAACCAGCGATACAATTATTATTCTCCTTTATTTTGGGTCAAACGGAATTTTGTTAAAAATTCTTCAAAAAAAAATCTTGAAAGAATAAAGTTGAATTAGCTGCCGATGATTAATGAAGCTCTAGTGTTAGCAAAACGCGTCATTTATGAAAATTTATCAAATGTATTTTTTAGTAGGTAAAGATATTTTATGAATTGAAATAAGAACATCCGCTAGAGAAACCAGCGGCGTTGCATCTGCATTTTTCCTAGATTCAGTATGAAAATACAATAACACTGTTCTGCATTTTGAAGCAGTTCGCTGTACCCCGATATTTTTTTGGCTGCTTTGTGTCTATTTCAGTGTGCTAATTTCAAATATGACCTCGATTTTTACGTATCACTCATAAGTTTTTTGAGAAGAGAAGAATAAATTAATAAAAATGCCAGAAAAGCAAACCATAAAATATATGGTGAATTTTATAAAATTAAAAGAAACAAAGTCACATTTTTTTACAAAATATATTTTATTTGGACTTAAAAAAAGGATATAATCAAGGACATTATTTTGTTACCCTTTTTCGTTTGCATTCGATATCGGTGTCACGTTTGAAGGTTTCAACAGTAGTCCTCCAACATGTTTGGAGTTCATTTTCGACCATTATACCTCTTTTCCATTTGAGCAATTTGCTGATAAACTCTTTCTACGTGTTCATAAAATTAAGTTTTCAGAAAAGAATTCCAAATGTAAGTGACATACATATTGCAACCTATTTCCTTGTAAAACTGTATAAGTTCTTCAACTAATCTGTACATTTCTCCGTTGCTTTTTATTTCCTAGAAAATTGTTACACAGATTTTTGAAGCTAGTTCACGCCCTATTTTCTTTTTCGAAAAGTGCCTTAGAAAAGAACGTGTATTTGCGGACCCACGAACATGCTTCTTTAAACCTTGCCTCAGTTATATGAGAGAATTTATCTTTTATATAAAGAAAAGCATTTTCTTCTCTATTCAGGGCTTTAACAAAATTTTTTAGAAGCCCTAGTTCTATGTGCCATGGAGGTAAATAGATTTTCAGCCAAGGCTTCATTAAGGACATTTTTCAGACGGGCACAATGTTTTAAATTTTCGGCTATACTTAATTCATAATTAATGTTGGTTTCTGGCTCTGCTATTTGAATAAAAACAACAAAATTTGACGTACGCCACTCTGCAAACCTGTAAGTAGTGCAACAACCTTTAAATCGGCACCAGATAATCAATCCATTATGATCTTGGTATTGAATGCTTTGAATTAATATTGGCATGTTATCATATGTATCTTTCATATTTACAGCATGACCCACAGAACGTGATTGTTGTGTTGATTTCTATTAAAGAATAAAACGGTCTTTAGACTTGTCTTAGAAGATTCAATAAACAGTCGCTACTCGGTAGGCCAAGTTCGTTCATTAAACATGGAATATTGTGAGACTAAACCCAGTCATTTTTCATTGCCAAAAATGCTACCAGCTTAGACTTCCCCTTTCGGATAAGTAGAAATGTTCGTTCGTTTTTGCAGGAGATTCCACTGCTGCAGACCAGATTAAAGCAGCTGTGCCTTTGTCTTGGAAAAATCCAAATCACGAATAAGATCGTTGAGTTCTTTTCTGAAATATTACATTACATTCGTAATCCTTTGCCTCCTGAAAACATGTGTCGGCTTGTCTGGTGTAAAATCGTCTAGTTCATCGAATTATGAGTCTATTTTGTATTCTGCTGGAGGCTTGGGAAGAGGTGTGCTTGAAGCATCAGGAGGCACAGGTCTAATGGGCGAGGGAATATTAGGATTAATTTTATGTTTGCTTCTTACCAAAAAAAAAAACTATATTTTTGTTAACCCTTAACTACCTGGGTATCACTACTATAACGGTGTGGTCTAACAGACCCATAGTTGTTTTGACCTGGTCAAAAATTATTATTGGGGAAAATTTGTTAAAAACTTCCTAGCAATATATTCTCTAGGGTCTTATTATTCTATCGCTAATACGTTTTTTTGATTTTTGATATATGTCAATAGAATATAAAATAAACATGGCAAGGTAAAAACGTAATCATAAAAAGAGTGAAATAATATTTTTGTAAATTCACAAAATAAAAAATGACATCCTTGGTATAGAACGAACATTAACATAACGATTGGTAATAAAAAATTACACAAAATATTTTATTTTTCTAAAGAGCTACAACCCGTAAAAGTTTCGTATTTAAACACACTGGCTAGATATTTTATGTGAACATTCTAAAGAAATTGATTTTTACCTCTACACAAGTAGATTTTTTTGTCTCTTTTTTGGATCGGATGTGTAGGGGAGCTTACTCCGACTTTTGTGTAAATACAAAAATGTATAATTTCAGGTTTTTCGTCCTCCTCACTTATTTCATGGTGCATCGATGACACCAAGCTGATGACCATATGTTTTAAACAATATACGATACCAAAGCCATTGTGTTTGCGAATCCATATAGAGGTGACCCAGACTCTCTATTTTTATTTGGTGAGAACTCTGGAGTTTATTTTTTTCCATAGTGGTTCTGATTGAAGCCAGTGCATTTGACCTAACTAACCCAAACTAAACCAGTTGTCGGCAATCACGTTAGGACTAGTATTACATATGTGTTTTGTCAAACAAATTACGGCTTGGGTAGGTTTTGACACTTTTTTTCCTCAACGTTTAAAGAAAAGCCATTACTGTCTTTTCCGGTATAAAGATAAGCATTATGAATATAACCGTATTTTGAAGGCTTATTTGGCATTTATATTTTTTTAAACTTTGAACGCTCCCTAAAGTATACTAACATTTCATTGATACCTGCCGTTTGCCCTTCAGAATAACCTTTCTTACACGTCTAAATAAGTCTAAAATATTTGAAAGGGCAGCGACAGGGTTTTCTTACTTGCGTTGATCTCGAGATTGCGAGTTGTCCAATCGAATACTGGATAAAACTAACGCAGATCTATTTTCCCCCATCATGCATCTCATTATGTCGGGCCCAGTTCCATCTGTAGCGAAGAGAGGATCAAAATCTTCGCGATCAAATTTGAAGATCAAAGAGTAAAACAACAGCCCAATAAATGCTTTCAATTTGATATCTAAATTTTATGTCACAGATTTCTCTTTGTAGTTCTACTGTGCAATATCATTTAAAATTTCTTTTTCTACCAAATAGCTTCATACTTCGATGGGATTTACATGTTCATTTCGAAAGTCCCGGAACATGCATTATAATATTGTGCTTTTTAGTTTTTGAGCGACTAAGAGCCTCCTACTTAGACCATTTCAATCGATTTTTTCCCGAAAGTAATTGTGTTCTTTTTTGTAATATTATTGATGTCATTATCTGATTTTGTACTTCAACTTCGAGCCTAACATCCATGTTTTTTTCTCCATCGTTATTTTCCGAATGACTATCATCTAACTCAATTTCTGAATCTGACTAATCGTCTGACGTGATCGCTAGATACTTCCATTTCACTACAACTTGTGTTTTCATACCACTCTTGCAACAATTGTTCGAAATTACTGTCACCATACTGCACTCTTTTAGAACAATTCGGGCTATGGCTCATACCGTAAATACCTGGATGTGCCCACTGATACCAGAGTACAAATAATATCGAGTAACGTCACTCAGAAAAATCGTTTTGATGTTTTTGCATCAAATTCAAAAGCCGCCGCGCACCTGCAGCACAGTATAAATCAGCGAGCAGTCTGTCGGGAGTAGTGCTGGCAAAAACCGTAAAAAGTTGAAACCGATTATTCGGTTTTCTTAAAAACGGGTTTCGGATAAAACCGGGTATTCGAATAATATTGAAAACCGGGTATCCGGATAACCGGTTAATCGGATAGCCGGTTAATCGGATAATCGGTTAATCGGTTAATACACAGTCATCATAGGCTAATCATAATTTATAATTTGTTCTTAAGCATATTTCCATTAGTTCAGTTTCCCTGCCGATTAGGGCACAATCATTAAATTCTAGTGAACCAAATTTATTCCAGTTTTTGGTCGTTATTGAAATAAACCCCAAGGTAATAATTAAATAAAAAATGTTGTTTATTACAAATTACAATCGATATAAATTCTGAGCAGAAAAATATTGCAATTTTTTAAAACTTAAATAAATATAAAGGTATTCTATTAAAGGTAGATATTATTTTTCAATCGCCCTCTAAAAGCATTTCCAAATATAATCACCGTCCAGTAGGTATGTGGTATGTTACGATTCCAAATACCCAGTTTTTACTTTACTTTCTATCTTTTTTACCATTACTTGAGAACCCGGTGGCCCAGTGCCATGTAACTAGATAACCGAATAATCGATTAATCGGTTAACCGAGAAACCGGTTAATCGGTTAAACGAGAAAACGGGTAATCGGTTAACCGAGTATCCGGTTAACCGGTTTCGGTTTTTTGAAAAACCGCGGATAATCCGAAACCGGTTAACCGACTATCCGAAAAACCGTCTTTGGTTGCCAGCACTAGTCGGGAGAGATTCAAAAAGTATTCGCTGATGCAAAATTATTTCCTCGGATATTATTTCAACGCGACCCGACATTACACAATCTCAGGGCGTTTGCACACTGACTGTAGACTGTCCCTTGTAGCCCAGCCACCGCAGGCCACGAACCAGATTGATCCGAATTCGCTCCGACGCCAAACACTGTCGGCGAAATTGGAAATGTGTCTCCCTCTCCAGTGAACCTACCATATATTTATTTATACCTGCTGATACATTACCTCCTATAACTAGGCCTGACGCCTTACGCGTGACGTCATCCAAAGTGGTCTTAACTTATTTACTGGCGTATATTGAAATGTGCAATTTCTTTTAAAATTTCACAATTAAGTAGACATTTTAGATGCAAAAATCTCGAAAAATATAACAAAACCTTGTTTTTTGTAAATTTAACTTTTTTTAGATGTAGTTTGAAACGTAATTGGCTTAATACAATACCTCCTACAAGCTGATATTACTTTAAGCACGACTATTATGACTGATAATGTGTATTACTCATTTTTTTAATCAAAAATTAAATTGCAGTTTACTTACCTTTTTCTGCATACATTAATAATATTTAGGGGCTTCCGGTTAAAACAAGGCTGCAAGTCATGAACTCAGGTTTCAGACGCGCTTCATTCGATTTTTCTTAAAGGAAAACGAAATTTCAAAGCTAAAACCTTTGAATATCCAGTTTATCAAAATAGAATCTATTTTGTTAAACTAAAACTAGATACCACCAATCTATTTAATAGATAGGTGGTAAAATGTCACTATAGGCAGCGAATATTAACTATGACAAGAAGGCCCACTTAATGGCAAGAGAGCGCTACAAAGGAATCGTCTTCGTTGCCTGGTAACGTTCGGCGAACTTCGCCGCACACAGGTTAAATTTAAATAAAAGCTGGCCATAAACTATATTTTCGTTTGCGTTATATCTAATCAAATTTATGACGAAATTATTTATAGCACTCTAATACTCTATTTGGCTTTGCAAAAACACAATTGATATCTTCTGAATTGTTTGCAGCGCCCTGTCAAACTTATTTCAAAAATCTGTTAACGTTTTTAATTAGTTATTATTGATAACAATACTCAAGGTATGTAATAACTAATATTGAAGAGATTTTGATTTTGTGTTAATGATTTCACCATATTTACGAATACTAATATTCTGACAAAAGACATCAAGAAGAAAATGTTGCTCGAATTTGCCCCATCTTTTAATATTCAATTAAATTTTGGCGTTTTGGGTGATTTTAATATTGGTTAAACGTTTCCCACAATATTTTTACTGTATATTTCATTCCTATTTTGTAATACAAAACAACTAAAAAATAGTGATATTATCTTATATCGAATATTGACTCAACTATAGAATTGAGGCGTGAAAATTAATCTGACAAAAGAAAAGGATGAGCTGTCTATGGCCGCCGCGTCAAAGGTCGCCTGATTGTTTTATTTGTATGATGGCCTGCCGATATTCTGCTAGTGTTCGCGCGGGGAAAGAGACACACTGTTGACATGCCGCCGCGGAGAGCGATCCTTTTTATCATATAGTTTTGCCCAAATACATAATAAAAAGATAAAGACTGATGTACTATACTGCTAACGTGCGAACACTCCGTTGAGGTTATGTGTTGTGTTATACTTAATTGTGCAACAACTGAAGCCAGATTATCAGAAAATGGCGAGTCGAAATGATCCCTTATTGGCTAAGTTTGTAACGTGAGAAGTTTTCCCTGCTGCTGTCTTGTTTGAGCATTTACGTTTCTCTGTTTTTTTTTGCTTCATATGTTGTACTGAAAGTATTTTCAAATGTCATTTAAATTACCCTTAACGCAACCCATTATTAAATTGGAATTTTAATAGCTATATCTGTTGTAAATTTATCGGTACGGGTGGGCAAGAAATTGGATAGTCGATTAAACGCTTAATATTTTAGCAAATAACTGAATAATCGATTAATCGAAATAATCGATTATCGATATTTTCTGAAATATTAATCGATAAGTCGATTAATCGGTAATATCTTAAAAGTGAATCGAATAATCGATTATTGTCGCCCACCCCTAATCCCATAATATTGTAGTGAGTGAAACTGAAGCTGAAATTTAGGTAGAATCATTATTGCTGATGCAAGACTGATGTTATTATAAAAAGAGGTAATAAATAATTTGGCTGAATCAGCAGAAAAAAAAATTATAATTTAGTTTTAATTTGTAAATATGACTTTGATATTACCTTGGGATAGTATATAATCAAGTATTTTTGAACAACAGCTGCACTGATGCTTCTATATTTTTTACTAGTTTCGTCCCTATTAGATTAATTTTTAAAAATAGCGATAACTCTGAAATACATGTATGGCAAAATTGCAGGCCCTAATCAACGCGTTTCTGTCGTCTGCTTAACATTCATTTTGCTCGTAAGACTCCTGAATTAACCGTTGCAAAATCAAAATTTGGATCATCGAATTAAAATTTTAAAACCCTTTTTTACCACGAAGGAGCCCTTAATTTTCAAAATCATTTTTTAGAACGATTTAAGAACATACAAATGATCTTTATACATGATTTTTATCGTCAGTGATAATTGATACTCCCTATATATAAATATAGATGATGAGCAAAAAAATCAACAATTATTTGTCTAAAACACGATATATTAAACGTGTAATACTTAATTACTTTTATATCTTATTTCTGGTAAACCTTATTATGGCCAGCTTTCCTAGAAATTCGACCAGTGTGCGCCGAGTCCAAAGGTCACATGCCAGTATCATGCTAGTTTTCGCGCGGGGAAGGAGACATACCGTTGACGTGCCGCCGCGTAGAGTGAATCTTCTTATCGTAGTTGTTATTCGCTGCTATAGGTATAAAGGTGTCATAATAGGTAATAGTAATGTCAAATTTGGTAGTGTGTTTTCTCCTCGGTTTTCTCTATCCAAAGAAGCTTGCAATAATAATATTCATATTTATGATAAAACATGAAAGCTTTATACAGGTTTCAGATTTTATTTGTTTCTGTTAGATGGGTATATTACTCGGTATATTATTGGGGCCTAATATTTATTTATTAAAAGCCTCCAGTTTCCTTCTTTTCTTTTTACCCAAAAGATTTTGATTATGTTTAGAACAATAATTATTAAGAAGTGTATTTGAAGTGCGCTAAAAAAAATTTGAAACATCAATTTTTAGGTGATTTTTACAATTTTCAAAAGGAGTCAAAAGGCTGTTTTGATTTAGATAATTTAACAACAACCGACAAAGAATAGTTATTTGTTTTACTAGGCAGCAAAGTAGTAGATTGACTGCCGCGGCTGATAGTTCATAGCCGAGCGTAGCGAGGCTAGGAATTCAGCTAAGGCAGTCAATCTACTTTGCTGCCGAGTTGAACATATAATTTTTTCTCCGATTGTTTATAATGATATATGTATATTGTATATTTGCAAATTATTACAATTCCCACAATCTTTTTATTTTTCCTGTAGTTATAAATTAAGACAAAATTTGATAGAAATCGCAATTGTTGGAACGGTTGGTTGCTATGGAAATGTATATGTCCATAATAATTATAGTTTGACAACTTATGTCAGACGTTTTATTCCCATGGAGACTAATCACTTTGCTGCCTAGGCAGCAAAGTACTTACTTTGCTGCCTGGACAGAAAAAGTAATACTTTGCTGATTGATATGGGTCTGCAAAATTAATATTTGCTGTCAATCGGAGAAAAAATACTTTTTATTGTAAATATCTAAAAAGGTGTCTTCGAACTCATTAATCAGTTTTTTAAATATAATATAGGCTGTTGAAACTATGTCCACTACTTGTTCACGAGGATATAAAAGGTGGGACTCTTAAGGAATTAAATTGAAAGAATCTTCTACAACACAAGGTTCATTTAAAGTTAAATGCTTGCTCAGATTTAGTTAGACAGTTGTTAAAAATACATTTTAGTAGATGAACAGTGTCAAAAAGGTAAAATAATGTCTTACATAAATATGGGGATCTGTTACAAATAGATTTTACAGTGTTAGGATGAGGTAAAATAAAAGGAGCATGATTACGCAAATATTTAGAGGAATGAGGGCATATAGCAAACATTGCATTACAGCCTTTATGAGGCATAATTACACTAAATATCACTTACCCCAAAATTAGCTAACAGGCACAAAATTTATAAACTTGTTGTACACAATAAACCGGCCTGCGAGCACAAAATAAATCCCACTCTTATTACACGAAACAACAGGTCTTTAAGTCCAAACATTTTGGAAAGCTAAAAACATGAACTTTAGGTTCTTTCGGATAGTTTCCACGGCAGCCTGGTGCACAGCATCTGGACGGCATTGTTCACATAAATTTAAACACACTAAAGTACTAATATTATAAAGAAATTAACCGAAAATCAATCGAAAATCGAAGAACAATTATTAAGAATCCGGTCGAACGTCGAAAGAACGCTCGCAACTGACAGGCAGTGTGCCAGATTTTTAAGAATCATCTCGTCATCAATTCGACAGCCCAAATATTAAATCGGTTGCGTTGGTGGTTGCGCAATGGTAAAAAATAAATGGTAAAAATTGTTGGCTCGTCTGGGTCGGTAGAGTTAGCTTCATACATTATTTGGGATGCAAGCTATTTAACGTATATTTAAATGGACTTTAATTTTTACAGCATTTGTTGAATGACATTTGAAATTATGTTTTTAAATGGAACTAAATATTTATAGAAAATAATTAGGTTATTGGTTAGCAACGTTTATTTTCTTAAAGGTTTTGATTCCGTTATGCTTCACTTTCCGGTTTTTATAGATTTACTTTTCGTATTTTAAATAATTATTTATATTTAATATAACTATACTATAATATACCAAAGCAAACTTTTACATTAAGTATTAATATATTTTTAATTGTATTCCAAGACAAATATTTTACGTTTCTTTGAAAAATAACTTGTGGCAAACTACAGTGAGAAGTAGCCCAAATTGTCATAAAGCGCCCAATCTGGCAGCACTGGATACAGGATACAACGAAGACGGCGAGATGGAAATTGACATGCCAGTCGCCCAGCGTGGTAATCAACTTTAAATACGGAAGTAAGCGCGATAAAATAATCAGTACTTTTACAGGGCTTCTCTAGGCTCCTCTGAATGCTTTTCTTATGGCAAAAAGGTATTGACCTCTTAGGATGACGTCACTGCTAATTTTAATATTAGCTAGTTGGCCTAGTTGTAGGAGGCAATGGCTGATACCACTAGCGTATTTTATACCCAATTTGACAAATTCGCATCTATTCCAGCTAATGGCTGGATAAAGACTAGCTATCAGTATTACCAACTTTCAGTTCACTATTTCCTATCTACCGTGTTAAAAAAAAATTCATTTTGGAATACAATTGCCTTTTTAGTTAGGAAGCTAGGTTATGCGCTGCCAGTCTAGTCGTACACTGGTACGTGCAAACTATAATTTTTTAATTATAGGATGGTCAAAATTCCTTCCTCCGGTTCGCAACTTTGCTATAGTGTCAACTATGGTTTATATGACCGCGTAAACGCCTGCGCTTTCCGAGTGGGAGAAACTTGGCATACCCAGGTAAATAAGGATTTTAAGCAAAAATAGTAATCATTAATCATCAACGTGGTTCTCAGGTTCCCACCACATCATTGGTATTAACTAACACGTTAGGGTTCTAGAGCAAGTGTGTCAAAATATTTTCAGGATCACTTGACCACATATTATGTAACAGAAACTGGTCGGTTTGGTGATACAGGACCGCAACGGAATCGGTTACGTGCAATAGTCCTAAAAACACTGTTTACTGTTTAAGATGACAATTACCACGTCTATATCGCACAGGCAGAAATAAATAATTATATAGGGAACCAAACTGTTCCTTTACAGCTGCTAACTGGTGAATATTTGTACCTGATCTGTAATTCTTTCGGGTACATTCGGCCCCCCGAGTCATCAGCACTCCTCCTATTAGCTAGAACCACCGAACATGTAATGTTCGGTGCTAGAACTTATTGTCCACGTTCTCTAGATTCGGGTACGTGACCAGACAATTTCAAAGGTCAGTATTTTGTAAAAAAAGGTTATCTATCTCTCTTCACAGAATCGTCTCCTAAAGAAACTAATAAGTATAAAAAAAAGTCGACCCCCCTATAACCGATAAAGGTAAAAAGAAAAACCTCTAAAACCATAATGATCAAGTTTCCGCAGCAGAATACCGTGAATACTAAAGCTAAGGTCAGACAAAGCTACCTTTGCTGCGCTGCTATATGAAAAACTGCGCAACTTTAGCGAACCCTCATTTGACCACATCTACAAACCAAAAACTAGCAGGCGCAGGCGATATACCTGCAGTATTTCTTTGCTGCGGCCAGCATGAAAAATAGCGTGTGAAGTGTAAGTGTGAACAGAGTTTTTAGGAGTTGCGCAAGCTGCAAAAAATATTTGTTCAGCTGAAACTTTTGACGCGACTGCCGGGCTGTATTCTGCATTTATTTATTTAGTTTCAAACTTACCCGGAGGCATATTTACACATCCTCACATACGACGGCACCAGGGTGCTGAAATCGGTTAGGGTTTGTAAGCACTACAACGTTTGTAGCACTACAAAAGCTCACTGATTTGGGCACCTAATCGTGCTATGTCTTGACGGTGCAATCAATTTGCGGTAAAAGCTCTCGTAGTCTAGAGGTTTAGATGGCTGGGTCTCACCTGGACGGTCCGGGTTCAAACCCCGTCTTTTTTTTTAGGTTCGAAACAGTTTTTGGTTAGCACCTGGTTAGTTTCTTTTTCTTGAGCCCCCGTAGCGAGCGGAGGGCCATGCGAAAAGCGAAATATTATATAACAACGTATTCCAGGCGCCCAAATCAGTGAGCTTTTGTACGCTTACAAAACCTAACCGATTTCAGCACCCTGGTGCCTATGATAGCCAGTTACGTAGGTGCCGAAATCAGTGAGCTTTTGTAGCGTAATTATTGTTTACAAAGGCTCACAGTTTTCAGCACCCTGGTGCCATCGTATGTGTAAATATGCCGGTGCCAAAAAAGTACCTTAAAGTTAGAGCTAATCGCTCGGCTGGGGTATTACTTTCCTCATCAGTGTATCTGGTGTTCTTATCAAAAGTGTGACCTTTTCTAGAAAATATTCAAAATCTACTGGTGCCATTCGCAAAAAAAAATCTATAAAAACGTTCATCGCCTACGCGTAATTCTCGATGCAAATTGTCCATTACATCATAACTTTCTCTTTTTCTTGTCCACTATTTTACCCAAAGTCTACTTTTCTGTTGGCACCTGCGTCTTTGTCGATTTAACAGGACAGTCAATAATACTGTAGCTGCAGTTAGTACTCTATTGTCATCAACGTCCATATTTTAACACACCATATAACTATACCTTTCAAATTAATAAAATTACTATTATTATATGACGAAGGAAATGATGTGAATATTACGAGACACATCAAGAAACTGAAACTATAAAACAAAAGTAGCAAGCACTTTGTTTCCAATCGCATGATGCAAAACAGCGTCTCGCGTGAGAACACAAACGCAACCTTTTTCCAAAGTTGCAGTTTTGACAGGTAGCTGCAGTAGAAAAGCAGCTTGCAGCATGCTACTTTTGCCTTGTGTGTGAACACGATTTGAAACTTTTGCAGCCACATTACAAAAACTGCGCAGTAAAAATAGCTGTATCTGACCTTAGCTTAAGGATGGTGCGACACGTAACAAATTCAAGTGTATTGTGACGTCATAAGCACATACAATCTTAGCTCTCCTTAATGAAAAGCCCAAAGAAAACATAATCAACCTAATGAAGTACGCAATCTTGTCATACAACAATGCGACCCACAGTACGATAAAATATACTCCATGAATTACACAAGCAAAAGTTCAAATAACACATTAGTTTGGCAGGAAGGATCTTCATGCAGAACAGAACAATGTAGTTTGAGCGATTATTCTAGCAACTTGGGTA
>MU182447.1:108053-119833 GCA_016904865.1 Pissodes strobi | reverse complement strand
CAGAACAGAACAATGTAGTTTGAGCGATTATTCTAGCAACTTGGGTAAACTTCTTATATAGGCACTAACTAAAATTACCCCCATGCAACAGGTGCAGTCGCATGCGACTGCATCTTTGTACGTGATGGATTATGGATTTCCAGTAAATAAAATTATTATTTTATATTGTTTTTTTCTAAGACACATTACGGAATTAACGGAATTCCATTTAAATCAGCCTCTGCAGTTATAATAATTATTATACCGCGTTCCTGTCAAGGTCGTATTGTATGCAAATCGACGTGAACCGTTTCAAAACGCGGGCAACGCCGATTCAGCAGGAAAAGTGATCTCAGCATGAGAACTACATAATTGTTACGCGACTGCAGCTGTTACAGTTAGGAATAATAATTATTATGGGTTTCTATTATTGATTAATCTCGGGTAATAAATATGTTGTTATGCGGCGATTTTTGCAGGAACATGATCTGTCATTTCGTTGCGGCCTAGAAAGGTCTATATTTCTTTTTTACGGCACTGCCGTGTATTAGCTGACATACACCTTAATTTACACAAAACAACTTGAATATATTTAACACCTTTTTAACTCGGAGCCTAGTTAGTACAGGTACGTAGTGTATTCGAAGATAATTACAAATGAAGTTCAAATAATATTTAATTTTCTATTCAGATCCAACGTTCGTTAGCTATAATGCTGTTATGACATATTACATAACAAGGATAGTAATAAGCTTACTATTAGAGTTATTTACTATGAATTTGCTATGTTATACAATACTTTGCAAAAAGTGCCGGTGTTTTCTACGTTGATGCCCAGCAAGCTTATGGATGCGGCCAGAGTCAGTGTTTGTCCTGTCAGTTATGTGTCAGGGTCTACGGTGGTTGTTTTTTTTAGAATGCAGCTACTTGAGTCTTTACAGCGTTAAAATGAACATTGTTTTTCTCATCCCATTCCACGATGGCGTTCATATCTCCACTGGTGGCAGCAATTGGATTTTCCCGCTCTCTTTGGAAACGAGGAGCGGCCATTGGAGTCCGCGACATGAATGAGGATAAAAGTACTGTCGCATGTCGTCTGCAAAGCTGTGAATAGAATTGTTTATCCTGTATCGTTCATATAGATCAGGAACAGTGTGGGAGATAACATGCACCCTTCAGGAACTCCGGCATTGATTTTAAATTCCTCCGAGAGATGTCCATCAATACCAACCCGGATGCTTGGTTCCTTTGAAGAGCCATGGAAGCAGTGCTGATGGTACTCCATATGCTGTCAACTTGCTTAACAATCCATCATTCCACACCCTATCACACCCAGTCACACCACGTCAGCCTGCAGTCGGGAGAGTCTTTGGTTTGGTGGTTAAATTTTAGCACTTTTTCCACATGGTTCTTGATTTTCTATATATTATTTTTTTCGTTTGCAACAGGTACACTTACCAGTGGAAAATAATCTTCTGGCTTTATATCTAGAAGTATCTCAATAATATGTCGGTGTTCAGCTGGTAAATTCCGTATTTTCGGTCGTTTTCTCCTCCCCGAAGTAATAAGGTCTCTACCAAGTTTTTTTAGGTACGACTTTCTGTTCGGCATGAATTTCTATTTTGTTGCACTGGATTCTTTACACAAAACGCCTGAATTAATCCAAACAACGTTCCGCAGGTTTTAAGAAAATCTGATAGGATAGCATCTCGATTTTCTAGCAAGAGTATATCTATGATCGAATGTGTCAACTCAGCCTTTGGTTCGATTATAAAAATTAATTATTTTCGGAAGAACTGTGGAATGGGGTTTATCACCTTCAGGATACATTGTGGATAGCATAGGAACATTTTTCAGATATATTTGCTCCTGATCTATGAATTTGTCATCTGCTAAAAATATATATAATCAAAAATAAAGATCTTTTCTACCTCTAATCGACGAAGATAAGAAACCAAATATTTGCCTCTTAACTGCTGTTTTTCTTTATGGAAAATTGGGGAAATTTTTACGCTCTTTCCTAGAAATGTTCTTCCAATACATTTGGCCACTTTGCACCACGCTATGTCGCAAAAGGACCTGGAGCGTTCCTATTCGGCATCCAAACGTGTCCTGTAACCCTGCTTTTCGATTTTTGTGACAAAATAGTATTGGTGGTTGCTACAGCAATGTTCGTTATATCGGGAGGTATAAACTCGAAGTCAGAACCATCATTACTTTCAGAATCTCAATCATTACTTTTTAAAAAGCACTATGTTTTTGAAAACAACAAATTATTCCATATTTACGCAAATTTTGGGAGGTTTTGTGAAAACAAATAATAACGCGCGACGTTTATCTAGCCTATCGAGTGATCAAGCACGAGTATCATGGACATACGTTTCATTGAAGCCAGTTAATCCTGAAACTGTTCTGTGGTGTAACAAATATTACGTGATAGTGGCCATTTTCATTAAAATAAATTTTATTTGTATAGTTGGCGGTCTTGCCACGATCTTTCTTGTATTCTAATTTTAATTGGTTACCTTCACTTCAGATTAGAAAAAACTGAGAGTGAATAAAAAAGTAAATTTAAAATTAAGAAAACTTGCAATTACCGATTCGTAAGCCAGAATGTATAAATAAATTGATCTAATAAAATAAAACTAGACTTGTTTTAGGTTGAGCACAATTAACCAGATATTAAGGTTCAAAAAAGTGAAGCCAACAAAAGGCTTGGCCTCCTCAGAGAGATATACCTTACCTACTTTTAAAAAAAAGTTAAAATTATGTTTCTTAAGGAGAGAGAGAGAGAGAAAAAAAGGTTCGAAGGCTAACTAACCCGGTATACGCTAACCAGCAATTAATGTAAATATATATAAAAATACAGATCTCTCACAGTTTGAAGACATCTCCTTGGGCAGCGTCCTGAAGAAATCGTTTACATTCACGGAACACGAGGAACTGCACGCAAGAACTAGAAACTTCCTCGATAGAAGAAACACTCTATGAGTAGCTGGAATAGCCCAGTCAAAAGCATACCAGCAGAAAACTTGACTCCTAGTAGCCTAGTTCTCAGAGCTTCGACTGTCGCCAGCTACACTCTCTCTGGCCAATAGGAGACAAGAAACGTCAAAACCCCTAGCCCCCTCCAAAGTGTCGCCAGTTTGTTGCGACTTCACTTAATTTTCATTGGGGATATTGTGTAGATGGTTGACATCATCGTGACTTGACAGCTGTCGCTCGACATTGAAAAGGCATGGAGTGGGGATTGTCGTGGGTGACAGTCGAAGCTCTGAGAACTAGGCTTTAAGCACAGCCAAGAAAAGGAAAACCCTTGAAGGTTCTGAATATAACTCATAGCAAAAGAACATTTACAATCAGAACCATTAAAATAACATAAAAAGGAAAAATCAGAAAACAAAAAAAAATTAAATCAATCTTTTATCGATGAACGACCTCTTATCTGCTCAACGCCGAAATCGCTAGGCTGCCTCAAAAGGTGGACGAGAAAAACCTCTGACAAAAGCAGTACACAAATCCCATTAAGGAGTGAGTTCCAGGCCCCAAACAAACAATTAACTACTAAGGTAAAGGTAGGTCTGAAACTTCAGAAATGGGTCTGTTGGAAAATCCCGCAAGAGGTAAGATCAATCAAGTTTCCATCCGACACCTCGTACTGTTGCTACAAGCGACAATCCGACGTAGAGTGACGTAGGGATTAACCAAAATGAAATCTACGTGGAAGGAAAAAATTAACCAATATAGATTCTAAGTTTCAGGGAGAGGATAAACGCAATTCACTCTCGGTTATCATTTCACCTATCATGCGGCAGAGGTTGTCACACTATAAATCATGACATTCCGGCGACTGAATACAAAAAGGAAATTTGGCCCGTTACAGTTTTGTTATACTATCACTATAATACAAAAAATATATTTTAGTTCACACTCGAGTATTATTATTATTATATGGCTGCAATGTGTGGTGTTTTTATTTTGCTTACAATATTTTTCTTTTTTCTTCGTATCTGCATTTTCTTCCTATTTTTTCTGTCCCCTTTTCATTTATTTATTTCCATTTCTTGCCTTTGGCGAATCATCAGTGTATGCTTTAATTATTTATTATTATTTGCATTCTATTTGTATATTCAGGGTGTACATTAATATGCCAAAATGCGAAAAGCATCAGTTTTAGACATCAATTCTCGAAAATAAATTAATTTCTATGATGTATTAAGTAGGGTTAATTTTTGAGAATAATCAACAAATTCAATATAAGAACTTAGAAGTGTTTTTAGCCGGCCTGATTATTTGACTGTAATTTAAAAATATGTGCACACCTAGGTACTCTACAGGTTTCGTATATAAAGCTTTTCTCTATGTTCTTCCAACAGCGACATATCGCCCATATAATTTTTATAATAATTTTAGTGAAATCTATTGATGGCGACGATGATAATTATCATCTTCATATTTAACTTTATCTATATCTTTATTGCCATCTTTACCTTTATTTTTATCTTTGACATGCATATATTAAAATTTTCCTAGAAGGAAAAATCTACTTAGCACACTATTTCCGTTCTACACTAGGTATCAAAAAAAAAATAAGAAAAATGCTAATGCAGATATTGAAATGAAAAGAGAAAAAAATATCAAATATAATTAAACATATGATGGGCCACCTCCTAATGTACACATGCGTAAAGGTGTAACCGTTGTTCTTTTAAGCAACAGATGAACAAATCGATGGTTGAAAAATCATGGCCAGATCCATAACACGTTTTTAGAGTCTTCCAAAGTTGTTCAAAAGCACTTAAATCCCGGTTTCGGGCAGGCCACAGTATTATAGCACCATTTTAGCTGATCGAAAACGTGTCTTATCTACTGCTAATTTTTTTCCAATGTCAAAGAATTGTGCCTTAGTGGAAACGGCTAATTTGGCGCTAGCCCAATCCACCACTGTCTTCTCTTGCACTTGTTGACTTCGAGGATCGTTTCAAAGCTAGGTGTTCTTGCAGCAAATGTGAAAAATATTAAAATGGGGGTTAAATCAGGTATTAAGGCATCATAATAATGGTAATACAATCTTTCAAATAAACAAATTAAGTAAAGTGCAGTCGAATGGGCAATTTAATATCTTATGATGATTGATTAATATTGTACGAGTCATAGTTTTCACAGCATCAAAAATATACACGTTTACCAACCAAACAATTGGCGTTTGAATGTCAGTTCTATTATATATAGCAATTTCGAGCGTAAACGAGATAAAAAGTAAATATCAAAAGAGTTACGTAACGCGACAGTTCAAACATTGTGTGATTTTTAACACCTTTCTCTGAATGGGGCCGGCAGAGATTGTATCGGTCAAACGAATTGGAAACATAGCGACAAGCACAATGCGCCTTTTGTGAAAACGCTAATTGCTAATTTTTTTTAAGTGTCCCGACGACGTTAAGGCCCCGTTTTACAAGTTTCGTTTGACCTACTAATTTTAGGCAAATATTATTAGGTGAAGAGTAGTGGCTGTTTGCATATATGAATCATACTAAATGAAACACTTTGTATTCCATGCAAAATTTAATCCAAAATGACTTCCTATAAAAGCATAATATAGCGCTTTCGGCCTAAGCCATCATCAGTGTTACTTGTCATTGGACCTGAAGAGCATATCGACGAAGAGTAAACAAACAACACCAACAAACAACGGTCAAATCACAATTAAAAAGTCAAAAGTCACATTTTGAAAAGTAACATAATTAAAAGGACAATGCCCAAACCACGCTTTTCGTGGAACGACAAAATGTTATTAGGCCGTCAAACTAGGACCAAGTAGGTTCTCGCCTGCCTATATTTTCTTAAAGCAAGTGTCTGGAAATTTTTTATAGTTTTTGAAAAAATAGAGAACAACTGAAATTTCGAGTAAGTTCTGGTTTGAAATGTTCGGCAAAGTAGACTACACAATCACATTTTTATCCACAGTATTGGAACACAATCTTTGCACTCGATCGCGTTTCGATGCCTATTATCATCCAGGAGATGATTAAAACTAACTTTATTTATACTAACTATTTATTAAATTAAGCCAAACCAAAATGAACCAATTCTGGGAACTTCTTTAGTTACGTTTGATCAACTAGTACAAAGGACTGACTATCTCGATTTAAATTGTTCTTATATTCAATAATTTCCATACTTTCGTATGCATCTCAACCTCCTATCAGATATACTATGAATTAATTTTATATTTTTATTTGTTATTTTGTGATTGTTTTCAAATGCATGTTCGGCAACACTAGAATTGTCTCTAATACCAGACTTTAAATAATCTACATATCTGTTCTTTGATTCTCGTTTGTATAGATCCTCTAGTTTTCTCAACATATTTCTTCATGCATCCAGTTTCATAAATTCTACTTTTTCCGATGTTTTAATTTCTTCCTTTGGACTACTCAATAATTTCTTAATAATAAACTGAGTTTATTGTACCAAATTATTGTTATTTTGTGATTCTTTTCAAATGCATGTTCGGCAACACTAGAGTTTTCGCTACTACCAGACTTTAAATAATCTAAATATCTGTTCTTTGATTCTCGTTTGTATAGATCCTTTAGTTTTCTCAATATATTTCTTCATGCATCCAGTTTCATAAATTCTACTTTTTCCGATGTTTCAATTTCTTCCTTTGGACTACTCAATAATTTCTTAATAATAAACTGAGTTTATTATACCAAATTTAAACCTACGTGCTTAAGAACATTTGGAGTTCTCTAGTATACTGAGGATTATATGGTATGTAGACATATTTTGTATTTTCAACCTGATTAACAGAAGAAATAGAATCGCGAATGGTTTCTCTAAACGTAAATCTCTCTTTACTGAGAGCAAAATTAACCATACCGTGTACTAAGAAATGAAAGCTAGCCATTTTGTGTTGGTCGCAACGGAAGGAGTCATTAGGAGTATATCGGTTTGTGGCAGTATTTTTTCTATAAATATCAAATTGTAATATGTTATTATCATTTCCAATTACTAAGGTGTCGAAAAGTGGTAGTTGTCCTTTGTTCTCCACTTCAGAAGTAAATTTAATGGTGGGGAAACGGCGGTATAGATGGCTACAAAATCTTCAATATTACCAGATTTTGAAAGCAAAAGTACTTGGTGGTAAATACTGGAACTCTTGACTAATTTCATTTTCAAATCTACTCATGAAAAGATTAGCTAAGAACGGCAATAAATGGTTGCCCGTACCTTCAAGTTATTGGTAATAGTTATTATTATATTGGAAATAATTTTGACCATTGCAAAGTTTGGTTAAAGTAAAATGTTTATGCGATTATTCCATTTTCAAAACTATTTATTTTAGGTATTTATCAAAGTATTGAAAGGTCTTCAATAACATTCGTACCCTTAATTTTGTTAATGAAATCTAAGGAATTTGGCACTTCAGAATTATGTTGTTTTAAAGGTACTAGTTTGCCAGCCACTAAGATATATTATAAGTTGGTGATTATATTACCGAAACTATGGGGGCATTGTGTTCCCAGGTTTATTCATGGGAAGACCATACAGTTTAGGCATAGTAGATTACTCACTGATAATTTACATTTATGCTACTCAGAAATAAGGCTGTTACACTTTTAAATCCTCAAAAACCTAGACACTAACAAGGCCACAGGATCAGATGGCGTTCCCGCAATAGTGCTTAAGAAATGTGCTGCTGAACTAACAGCTCCACTATACAGGATATTCTCCCTGCTGCAATGCTCTCCTTCTAGCTGGAAATGCGCTAAGGTGCAACTAATCTGGAAGAAAGGTAAAAAAACGATTCCAAATAACTACCGTCCAATTGTCTTAGTTCCCATAATGGCAAAAGTCATGTAGAAACTGATCAACGGACAGCTCTTAAAATATCTCGAATCGACAGGTATCATAAGCGATCGCCAGTATGGCTTCCGCAAGCACAGATCCACGGGAGATCTCCTGATTTGTGACCTACCTGTGTACCAAAGCATCGAGAGCTACGGCGAAACTCATGCAGTGGCTCTCGACATGTCCAATGCAATTTGATAGTGTGTGGCATGACAGATTGTTCTGAATTTCTTAAGGGATCGAAGCATCCAAGTTGGTATTGATGGACATCTCTCGGTGGAATTTAAAATCAATGCCGGAGTTCCTCAAGGGTCTATATTATCTCCCACACTCTGTCTGCTCTATATCAACAATCTCTTAGACATGACAAACAAATCTATTTACAGCTTTGCAGACGACAGCACTCTTATATCCACAATCATGCCGCGGACTCCAATGACCGCTGCTCGTTCCCAACGCAGGCGAGGAAATCAGATTGCTACCATCAATGCGGATATGAACGCCATCGTGGAATGGGGAGGAAGCAATATCTTGCCGTAATCACGTCACCAAAATCGCCAAGTCAGTAGCACAAAAGCTAGGAGCACTCTATAGAACAAAAAAGTTGTATACACCTCATCAGCTCTTACTGCTCTATAAGACCCAGATAAGACCATCTCTTGAATAATGTTCACATGCGTGGAGCTCGGCACCTAAGTACCTGTTCAAGATATTGGGCTCCATGCGGGGAGATCAGTCCGTCTTGTGGATGACCCAGAGTTGACTAAATACTTGATAGCCTTGAACATCGAAGAAAAGCGGCGGACCTATCTCTTTACTATCGATACTACTACGGAAAGTGTTCGAACGAGCTAGTACTTATGATGCCATCCAGAGTTGTGCCAAACAGAAACACCGACACAAACTGCTCATCAACATACGATTCAGTTGCGAACACTTAGGACGACGCTGTTACAGGACTCCGTTATCTGGAGACTGCCTCGCTCTGGAATGGACTTCGCGAGTAGCGTCTTTCCCGAAAACCACATAGCCCTTCAAGTTGAACGTCTACCATCTTCTCCGCACACGCCTCGCACGTTGAGGTAAAGGATTTTCCTTTTGTGTGTGTCTGCAACATGCATAAAAAAGATTCAACTAAATTATCAACTGTTTAAAAATTATCGTTTTGATAGAATATAACGATTTTATTACGTTTATCAGCTTTTAGACAGAAAACTTCTTTCTTTGCTATACTTTTTGGTTTTTCAGGTCTAGATTTTGTATTATGGTTTATCAGGATTTTAAAATCTGATTCTAACAAACCGTTTAAAAGATTCATGAACATATTGAATACCTGTAACTTTAGATATTTCTAACAATATCGGACAAGTTATCATTTTATTTAAAAGACACCGTTCAACTTCATAAAAAATTGAGGTGTGTGGCCTATCCCAACTCTAGTACCGCCAATAACTCGATTCTTCTTTTTATTTAAAACGTGCACTTTCGACTACTTTCTGATAGCCTTTATTATTATAACTTACGGTTTTTAGATAATTCACACAATATTTAATTGCTCGTTTCAGTGGATCTTTTTATGTTGATACTGTATAAGCAAAGTTAACTAAATAAATATGTTTAGTAAACTTTGGTATACGTTACTAATAGAATAATAAAGTATTTTTTTAAATTAGCAAAAATAATTTATCTAAATTGCAGTAAATACATATAAAATGTAATATATTAGGCTTTATTAAAACAGTTAATATGATTTATCGGAAATTGAAGAGATAATTTTTTAGATATTTATATTTATTTATTTTTTGGTGCTTGCATGGTCATTTTATTTTACTTATTAAAAAGTAAATTTGGCTTGTGTTGTAAGTTATGTAATGTAAACACTAAGTTATGAAAAATTAATATTTTTAATTTATATGAATTATTAATATCAATATGGACCCCGTTATGCATCACTTGACCAAGCGACATAATAGAGTTTTTTGAGATATTGGTGCCATCTAGGAGGTAAAGGTGGTATTTATCTTGGAAAAAAATCAAGAACGTACAGAACCCTACCATTTTCCTATATTCAACAATAAATCTAAACGCCAATCAGCCCATATGGTCAGGGCAATTTTGCATTACTCGACTAAGTGCAGCTTAAGCAGACAAATTTTAATTTCTCTAGTTTGATTTTTGCATAAACGAACCAACCGCCAGTTACTATGGCGCTTGGCCGACTGATGCAAATCTTATAATTCGCGTCGCGGGCTTTTATCCGTTTATGAATACCTGGGTATCCACACATCTAAAAGGGATAAAGGACATTGTTATATGTGATTAGAAGGTGAGGCAGGTCGCGGGGCCCAAGAAGTTGTATTAAACAGGATACAACTTCTTGCGCCCCGCGACCTGTACGATCAGATGTAATACATCTGATCGTACAGGTCGCATGTCTTCTGTGGGGGACAAATCAGGAATATTAAGATCGTCCTTATGTTGAAAGCAATAATGGATGCTCACAATGTGATGACAATTTGTAGACGTAAAAATCCACCGATTGTACACTGAATGCAAAAAGAGCAATTCTTCAGCAGCGCCAGTTTAGGAAAAAACGATTGTGAACAGAAAAAAAGATGTTCAAGATAATAAAATAAATTGGCTTAAGTTCAAAGAAATTGAAATCCTAAAGAAAAACCTTTTAACATTGTTGTAAAAAATAACTTTGGTGATGAAGCGCAGGAAGTCAATTTAGAGAAGAAAAGAGACATGCTTTCAGAAGTGAAAAAAAAATTCAGTGAATTTCCAAAAAACCTTTGGCCAAATGGTAAGCCAATCGCTGAAAAAAAAGCTTCAGGATTTGAAATTTCTCCTCAATTTAATACCGTAAGATGAGAAAAAGTTCTATAAAAATCTGATTGATGATCAAAATATTGATGAAGATGTTACTGTGGATGGGTATAATGATGAATAAGATTTTGACTATGAGAAGAAGACATGGAACACTGAAAAAATGTTTTAGTACCTAGTTAAATCTTCTATTCAATGTTAGTTTCGGTTTAAATAAATATCTTACTTTTGCACATACGGAATTTTTTTGTCACGTACCCTGTTCTTCAAAATTAAAAATAAACATTATAAAAAATATTAAGACGTAAAAATAAATTATTATTACTTCGTACCAATATTGCCACGTAGTAGTTTAGCAAAACATGACCAACCGCCGAATTTGGTTGATAGTCAAATAATGCAAAACGGCAAAAACAGGCAACCGCGAAAAACAGTGAATGACCAAGCGTCTTTTTTGTCCATAAAATATATCAAAATGCGTTATTTTGCAATAGTTTTTTAAACTTAAATTTTATTCAATGTACTAAACTTTCATGCGAAAAAAAAAGTTCAAATGGATCAATATTTGATTTTTAAAGAAGCAAGAAAGTTAAAGCCAGTTTTCTCAAAACTATTGATTTGGCGGTTGGTCAAGTGATGCACAACGGGGTCCATATATCCTTTCGGTTTAGTGATAAGCGAGACTTGGTCTTGCAAAAAAGCAAGATCAAGGCCAAGACCGAGACCGTCTTTTGGTTAGCAAGACCAAGACGAAGACTGTGTATGCAAGAACATGACCAATATCATAATATTAATATCATATCCTGTAAGACCAAGATTTTTGCAAGTTGCAAGAGTCCTACGAAGCTCTTTCTCATTGTATGATAATATCCAGGGATTGTTTGTAATAATATTTTATTCCTCTATTACTTTTTTAAATTTAAATTGTTTGTATATTACTTTAATTTAATATTTTGCGTGGAATTTAGACTAACTTTGCATATTACTTTTTCCGAAATAAATGTATACGTATATTTCTGAATTCTGTAAAATCATTATGATGTTAGAAGTAGCTATGATAAAATTAACGTAAAAATATATTCGAGTTGGATACAGACTTTTTCTTGGGTGCATTT
>MU182447.1:95951-107653 GCA_016904865.1 Pissodes strobi | reverse complement strand
TAAGGTTTTTATTTTAAAGCTTTTTCAATAATTTCAACATTGGTTGATATGGCTGATCCCTAAACAGATATTGAATATAGATTTTTTTAATGTAGTTGTTAGAGCCTAGGAAAAAAATGAAGGGAATAAAACGATGAATTTTATAAATACCAATCAAAAGTGATAAATAATAATTGTGTCACCATTTAAACCTCATGAAACTGAAATAATTTATTTTTTAACTACCTATTAAAACATAGGGTGTCCTATTATTTATGTGTCTTAGTACTAAAATAAGCACATAAAATATTTTAAAATTTAAAAATAATTACGAAATTTAAGCGATTTAAATATAATATTTAAATAATTTTCAATATGAGAGTCAATTTACACAATCGAATATGCAAAATAAATAATAAGGGCAAAGTGTTTCAGGATCAGGGTGGATTATACATAAAAAATATGAAAACAAGAGAATGAAGAATATGAAAGTGAAAAGTGCGAAGGATTCTTTTTCAAAGCCACATTCTTGTACTTTCACATATATAATATGTATAAAAATGAACTGTAACATAATATATGAATAGGTATTAAGATCATATCGTTCGCCTGGAACATGTGCATGTCTTATTTTTATGCCTCTCTATGTTTATTGCTCAGTCGTTTCTTTATGCTCTTCATTTTAAAAATGGCAAATAATAATGAATATTACATATTTAATTTTTTTAAATAATTGATATACGTTGTAAGTGACATTGTCAAAGATTTTTTTGCAGATTTAACCCTAGTCAGCATTACTTTTATTATGTGTATCATCTCTCTCGAAGTCTCTTTTATGACACACGCTGCTAAATGCTTAGGGCCGGTCCAAAGTCCAAACGGCAATATTGCAAAATTTAACTATATAAACGGTATACCAAAAAGACAGTAGTGTCAGAGTCTATAGACATAGTGTCTCATTCAATATAGGTGGTAAAAATTGGTGACCGGTTATCAAAGATGTGATAAATAATAATTATGTTCTTATATTCCTACGTGTTTCACTAAAATACCAACAATAAAGCAGTAAAAGAAAATGAGACACTGAACGAATAAATTTTTTCTTGCACTTTTTGGTTGATTTTTCCAATCATTTTAGATAATCTTAATTGTATTCTTAATTATTCAAGTTTCTTGTATAAATTGTCGCAATGTACGTAAAATCTACCCAAAATTCGTATTCTAGTTCGTTTAGTATATTTTAGGGAAGGGTAAGTTACATTTTTAACATTATGTAAATGGCTACAAAATGCACTAATTCAGAAAATGAAACATCCCGGATAGAGAAGGAATTATTCAGGCTTTCCGTTCGGGATCTATGTACAATTTCCCATAGGTCCAAGTTTTGGAACAATTTTAAGCCGTTTAGTATTGTCTAGCGAAAAGTGAATAAAATTTTTCGATTTTTGTCAGTGACCAGAAAATACACCTGTTCGGAAAGATGAAGATTCCGGAAAAATAAGCCATTAATAAATCTTTCCATATGAATTATCGGAATTTACACAAAATGTTCCATATATTGTATGATAAATTTCAAAATATTTTGCGATTGTTCATAATTTTTGAGGGACGTTTGAAGCAAGTTTTTTGATTTTTGTCAATGGCTAAAAACTATACCTGCTCGGAAAATTGAAGATTTCAGAAAAATAAGGGGATTATTTAAACTTCCCGGATGAACAGTCAAAATCTACGTTAAATTTGACCATAAATCTGATGAACTTCCGAATAATTCTGAAACTCATCAAAAGTCAGTCACTCATAAAGACTAAATAATCACCCAAAGAGCTTGTTTTTTTATGACAATCCTTAAGTTAGATACGAAAATTTGGTATTTTTCTACTGACATGAAGCTCAATAATTATTGTGAGTAACGGTATTCCTGCAAAACCTATTATATAAAAGCTCAAACTATCTTTAAAAAAATCATGCAGACCCTTCTTTGAATATATTATAAGGTGGTGAGCCGACTATACCGAGACTATAGGACGAATTGTGTTGCCAGGCTTATGGATCTTGGGATGGCAATTTTAATAAATTATTATACTCTTTGAAAATGTTCGTTTTTGTCCAATATAACAACTTTATTACATTTGCCAACTTTCCTCTCCAATCTTTTGATTGTTGTTTATACTTATACTTTTTCTTTTTCCAGGTGGTAAGTTCTTATTGTTATTTATGCTTTTTCTACCGGTTGTCTGTACTTTAATTGACTTGTTATTCTTAATTTAATCCTGAATTAATTCACGAATTTCTTTGTAAATTTCTCCATGTATTAGCATTTGCCTGGCATGAGCCAAGAACTTCATGAATTTTTTGGCAGTTCATCAAGATCACCAATCAACAACAAAATAATTTTTATGTTACATCCTATGAAGGTGTTTTTGTGGATATCCCATGAAGAAATTGTTAACAATTAATGCAGAAAACATAAAGAGAGTTTAATATTTATTCTTTGACACAAATCTAATTTGCAACCTCAAGTTATTCTTTTTTGTAATTGGCACGGTAAAATTGACGAACAATTTAAAGTACTATATTTACGTAAATAAATTCGCAAATATTTTGGCGCAAGATTCCACTTGAATTATTAGTTCACGGATCAATTGCTGCAGATTCAGTTCTGGGGCTTTGTTAGTGCCTAGGCTTTTGAGTATTCGTTTCACTTCAATAAAGCCGGGAATACAAACACCTTTGGGGTTTTAAAATATTTGTTGTACACACATGTGGATTTCTTGACCCTAAAAACCCTGACATTTATTTTGCTAGTACAAGAATTTAAACTTGAATTTTATCATATCATAATACATGTAATGGGAAAGCAATGACATAAATAAACTTAAAATGGTGTGACGGAAAATTAGATAAGATGGCTGGAAAACTTGAATATTCCTAATATTTTGTTATAGGGCTTAATCATTTCCTTCTTATGATCGTGTTTTTACAAACGAAAATTCTTCTTTAAATGCCGATTTATAATTTAACTAAAATTTACATTTTAAATTTAACCTAGTTGCATATTATACAAAAGTCGTGACGAAAGGCTTTTGTAATCGATGCTTGGCAACCATCCGAAAAAAAAATGTAATTGGCATTTTTAAGCCGGTGCCAATACGAGAAGTATTAGCAGTAATAATACGTATACTTTCTGTGTTACATATTATTATAAGACTTATGAAAAAGTGTTCGCATTTGCGGCGATTATTTCGAAATAGACATACTAAAGATGATTATTATACAAACCGCCAGCATTATGAAAGAGAGTGTTTTAGTTCCCTTTAAGATCACGTTATTTAACAAATTTGATGTACAGTATAGTTGATGAACGATCATGCTCTTTGTATGCGTTTTTGTAAATAACTGAGTGTCATATTTCAAGAAGCAATTTTTCGATCTGCTGAAAAAACGGTCGATCCGGACTGTACATTAACCTGCTGGCCAGCTCTCATTTTTAGTCAGGATATACTAGACTTGATGGTACATTTACTACGATAAACCGTAGTGTATCGATACGTATTAACATTTATCAACACTGCATATTAGCATTTTATGTAAACATATCTAGCGAGAATCGAATTTGAAATATCGATCCGTATCGCATATCCCTAGTTTTAAACGATGTATTTTGTTAATGATGGAATTAAATAAAATGACGTAAATCCTGATGAGAAAATTGAATGAATTAAAAAAAATACAAATTTAAAGATATTATTATAAAATTTAATAACAGTTTAATAGATTATCTAGAAAAACATGTAACTTTTTAAATTTATCATAATAAACCCATTTTAAAGAGAGGTGAAAGCTTAATCAAAGTCACCTTTCGACACATTTTTCGTAAAAATTCACAAAAAAAACGAGACGATAATGGTCGCCGAATTTGTAACACCCTGTATCTCAATTATGATGCGTCAATGGACCCATATTTAAAATATTTTTTGCTGATATTTTTAGCTGATAAATCTTGACGAGGCTTTACGAAACTTTAACAACCTGTATTGCAGTAACGGACCCACGCTCATAGGATCCGTTTGTAGTTTTCTTTTTAGGTTAGGAATCGCCACATAAGCTAAGGCACATACTTTGAAACACCCCAAATGTTAAAGTAATAAAAATTTAAAAAATAAAGAAAAATAGGGTAAAACAAAATAATACCAATCTCGGGGACAAGACTGGATAAATTATGAAATAAAATAATAAATTATCTTTAAATAAAATAAAACAAGAGTACAAACGTTCTGAAAGTATTATTTGATAAATTAAAGAAATATGTAACTATATAAAGTATAATAAAAACCTTAAAGATGCAATGAAACAAAATAACAAAACACCTGAAGGCATAATTGAATTAACTTAAAAAAAATAAGGAGTTTAAAGGTAAGATTAGGCACAATAGTTAAACATCTGATGACAAGATGGCATATATTATAAAATATAAAAAACATCTTATATAAACAAAACTACGAAAATTCTGTTGAATAATTCAAAAATTAAGATAAGGTGTTTAAAGGTCACATAAAACAAAATATACATTAACACTAGATTGGTTAAATTAAGAAATAGAATATGAAGCTTAAAGATAAAATAAAAAAATACGAATACCTTGAAGACTAGATTGAATAAGCTAAAACGCAAAAAGGAAGCTTGATACGAGTTAAATCAAAATAACAAACATTTTCAAAACCAGATTAAGTAAATTACAAAATATAGTAAGAAAAAACGAGATGACAAACATTCAGAAGGTAAGATTTAATAATTTAAAATCTAAGTTAAGAAGCTTAAAAATAAAGTAAAGCGAAAGTATAGAGAACTTAAAGGCAAAATCGTATAAGTTAAAACATAATTGGAAGCTAAGAATAAATCTAATCAACGAAAATCCTGAAGATAAGATTGAATAACTTAAAAAGTAAAATCTGGGGTTTACAGAGAAGTTAAAACAAAAATAGAAACATCTTATAGACAAGATTGAATAAATTAGAAAATAATTAGGACAAAAACAATTATCTTGAAGCCAAATACAAAAATATAATAGGAAACTTAGAGATGAAATGTAATGAAATTTCAAAATCCTGAAGTTAAACCTGAATAATTTCAAATCAAAATTGGGAAACTTAAATATATTATGATAAAAGATAAAAAATGTAAAAAGCAGCTAAAGATAATATAAAACATATTTAAACGTAAGCTGAAGATAAACATACCTAAAACTGAAATGATGAGTTTAAAGATAATATAAATAAGGATAATGCATCTTCTGATAAGTTTGGATAAATTAGTTTGAAAAACATGTACATCATTAACATTTTAAAATTGTAATAAACATATTTGATAAAATTCGTCTGTCCACATATTTTTCGCAAGAATTCGCAAAAAAAACAAAACGAATAACGTAGCCAAATTTGTAACACCCCCTTCTCCATAACGAAGCCTTCCCGGGCCCATATTTAAAAGAACTTTTGTTGACATTTTTAACTGATAAAAGTTCATGATGCGGATGCTTTACGAAACGTTAACACCCTGTATTTCAGTAGCGGACCTATTTTCATAGGATCTTTTTGTAGTATAAAATGACAAAAGCTTAGACATAATGCTTTGAGACGTTATATGTTTTGCAGTAGACAATGGATATGCAGATGAAAAAAATTAAGTGAATATAAGAAAGAAATAAATTGAGGGTGTCCATCTCAACGGTGTTGAGATATTCGGTTCAAATTTGGTACAAGGGAATTTTTGTAACATGCCGAAGAAGAATATCAAATTATGTTTACAGTACATTAATGCCTCATACCCTTTTAAGAAAAGTAAATCCATTAACTTTTTTACTGTGAGAATCCACTTATTATATCTTACCACTCTCCCGGATGTAGAAATCATTATTTTTCGATGGTAAATCGTATGTTCTCAAAACTTTCCAGGTTGAGCTTAGAAGATCTACACTCTTAGTCGAAAATCAAATTTTCCTTACCACAAGGTAGATAAAAGATAGGTCGATCAATGATTTGTTTAAATCATATTCATTTAAAAATAAGATTTTAGTGTTGGGTAATATGTAAATGAAGGAAAATAATAATGCAATAACTCGCAAGGGGTAGGGGGGCATCAACTAATTAGAACAAACAGTGCCATTAGAAACTATTGATGTTTAAAATAATTTAATCTTTCGCAATACCGTTGAAATTCGACATAAATAATTCTAGCTTGTTTCCATCAAATTAATACTGACATTTAACAATAATTTTCAATTAAACATTAATAATCTTTTCAAAAAATCGCCTCGCCTATTAACCGTGCAATGCCCAACGTTCGAAAAATTAATGTTAAAACACTAAAACAATTAATACTTAATTCATGTATCTGTAACGGCAACTTTTGACCTTAAACTAATTTTCGGACATGCAAAATTCTTTTACGCTATACCAACAGATTAAAAAAACTTTAAACAAATATATTAACGGATTTATCTGATGCATTATTTATGGGTTGGCTATTGTCTTAAAATGTATTAGTATAGTACGGGGTATTAAAGCCGTATTTCACCTTCACCGAGAAATAATTAGATATATAATGTCTCAAAGTCATTCATGTTAACTTAAAAACTAAAATATCTAGCCTAAAGGTGCTTAGCCCTTAGTAGCATCAAAACATCCAAAAAGCAGTGACCTATATTGTCCTAAACTCGCGTTATCGACACTCCGCATAAATATATAGAATTTTGATACAGATGTGCGGAGAGTTTGAAAGGCTACCAACGCAACAGTTTGGACGCTCTGGTAACAGCAATTTTTTTTCAGGTCCTTACAAAATTTATAGTAAGCTATTTCAGTTCGTCGAGGCTATAAAGTAGATTTGTTTGGTTTAACTACTAAAATTGTAAACCTACAG
This sequence comes from Pissodes strobi, assembly GCA_016904865.1. NCBI lineage: Eukaryota > Metazoa > Arthropoda > Insecta > Coleoptera > Curculionidae > Pissodes > Pissodes strobi. The sequence continues at coordinate 100,756 of MU182447.1, read as the reverse complement.
AAAAAAGTTGTATTACAGGGGTTTCCTCAATCCGACCGTACTAAGAGTGAGATATTGGTACCCCATTGTCTTACAGTTAGCAGCTAATTTCAATATCTGTAATTTTATGCGCAAGAAATTTCGAAACGGCTAATAAGCTTAACAATGCGTCTATTTGTTTAGAATACCAGTAGATCAATGGGCTAATTTTTTTTGGGATGGGGCATGCCCACACTTTTGATTAATTAAGTGGGCACGCGCTAAATCTCTTGGAAATTATAATGACTGTTACTTTTTCTCAACTAATTATTCTTAACTTCTGTTTGATTTCAGTGTTGGTATATATAAATAATTCAAATGCAGTATACCTTATACTGGTTACATTATTTTTTTTTATTTAGCATCTTGGCTTGGAAACGACACCCATACGAAATCATACTAATATGAAGTTTTTGACTTAAAATTAATATATAAATCATTACCTGAAGTTTGTCTACGTACCTACTTAACGCACTTTAATGGCGGCAAGTCCGGCAGTTAAATTTTCAAGCTTCTTTATAATTTTTCAATTTTATGCCGTTTATTATTCAGACTGGGATTATGCGTTGTAGTTTTTCTTAATTTCTAGAGTTTGATTTTTTCTTTAACCAAATTTCTTAATTTAAACTTTGTCGCTATGGACCTCCAATGGAGATAAAGGATGTTAAATGTCTATTTTAAGTGTGTGAAATCGCCTAAAAACTGTTTTAAATAGTAATGCCTGGAAAACTGTTACTTTATAAGCACGCAACTGAAAGATATATTAGGAATTGAGTTTTTATTTTTCTAAGCTTTTTTTTCCTCAACTTTTGCCCTCAGTTTCAACACTTTTTTAATTTTCTTTTTGCATTTTTTTCTTTTCATTTTTGTCATTACCGACCTAGTAGCTCAACTCCTTCGTATTTTTATCGCCGAAAACCGCGTTTCTCTGACTTTTCTTTTATTTCTTTTCTTATTTCGTTTTATAATTTTTTATAAACTTTCCGAATTTTTTTTTACGTTATTTTCAATTTTTTTCCCATTTTTTCGGAAATTTTTGGGTATTCGGGGAACACTTCATCGATAATTATAATAATAATAAGAAATAGCAATGAACAATACTTAATATATTAATACTAGTAGTTACCTTGAATTTCCAAGAGCTTATCTCTAATATGCTTTTCAAATTTATATAAAGAGCAATTATTCTTTATATTGTTCGGTAAATCATTCCACATTTGAATGACAACAATATATTACGACCGGTATTGTTGAAATTCTTCTCAGTTTATATTGCTTTGATTTTCTTCCTCAATTTAATGTTCGTCTCTATAAACTTCCCATGTAAGGGTACTAAAACTCTAAGTTAGGTGTGTAAAACCGTGAATAAAGCTGTTTTAAATAATAATACCTCCCAAGCTACTACTCCAAACAATCATTTTCAGTTTTCTTTAACGATTTTTTTCAACTAATTTTTTTAGCTTTTGTTTGCGTTAGATTTTTCCTTAAATATTAAAACAGAGATTATGTGTCGTAGTTTTCAATTTTCACTCTTTTGATTTTCTTTCCCATTTTGGTTTACTATTTTTTAATTTAATACTCGTCTCTATAAACCTACCATGGACCATAACTACAAACGGAGTGAAATAACTGCGATGGTTGTGTGAAATCGCGTATAAAACCGTTTTAAATCATAATACAATAATACCTTGATAATACCTGAATAATTTTGATACCCACCTGCAGCCGTAATTACAGGTATACAAAAAAATATGGTTTTTAATATATCATCTTTTTGAAATGTCAAAAGAAAAAAATGCCTGTCAAATGTCAAAAAAATGAATTTTGATTTTGTTTCAAGTAATGGTTTTTAGTTTTTATTTGCCTTCGATTCTTCCATGTGATATCCTAATTTGATGTCTCATATTATATTAAAAGATTAAGACTATAATTATGTGTTGTAGTTCTTGTAATCTTTGTTGCTTGATTTTCTTCTTTAATTTTTATTTATTTGTAATATTTTTTTCACTTTTGCCTTCATTCGATATTTTTGCAAATAATTAAAATGTGATCAAGACTGTACGAATTACATTTATTTCTATTAAAAAACATGTAATTTCGAATGAATGTTTAAATTAAATGCAAACATTTAACTAATTCATTTATTTAAAAAAAAAAATGCGCCATTGCCAAAAGTGTTCGTTGCCAGATTGTACCAGTTCAGATTAGTTGAAAATTGTGAAAAGTTATTTGTATTTGGCACGACAATGCACTCATTTCATTTAAAGAATATGGTTTTTATGCAATTAATATGCGCTATATATACATTCTCTCATAGAAGCAATTAAGTTTTCTCGAACAATGGCCAAAAGCGGATCGGCATGCTGGTACGTGCGAACGACAACACGCGAATATTATATTTATTGACTAATAATTGAGGCGCGAGCAAAAGTGTATTATAACAGTGCCACATACCGGGAGTTGCATAATTTCCTATCTGCACCACAGATCTTGTTAGAAATGTCTCGTTTCTTCCGTGTGCTGCGGTGTTGTCGCGTCTACTTGTTTCTGTTATTTGAAAAAGATATCTATATATTTACAATGGAAAGTGACAATCAAAAAAAGTCTGCATCACAGGAGAACGTTTTTATTTAGTGGCTTAACTATATTTTGACTTTTGCATCAGCTTTTGCTTACCTGAGATCAAAAAAATAAATATATAGTTACATATTAAATATATAGGGACATGGCAGCCGTTACCTGTCAAATTTGACACTAAAACAAAAATATTAGAAAACATGCTTCTTCTCAATTTTGTCAAATTTGAACAATTTTAGCTTGTCATTGGATAGTTTTGTTGATATTTTTCACAAGTCCAATTAAAAATAGCATCCAAATCAATTTATCAAATTTATTTATTTAAAAATTAATGCATGCCAAATTTTAGTTGAACAGTTTATCTAAAGGAGAAAAGATTTTCTTGATGGCATTGTATAAGGCCAACAAATCCGTACGTTTGCAGTGATTCAGAGAACATGTGACCTCTTATATCTACTGCATTATCTTTGCAAGGTTCTCCTCTCTAGATTTTGAAAAATGTGTCATAACGTTTGTATAATTCAGTTTTAAACTCTTCAGAGGTGCTAGATAATGAAAAAATCCTCACCACAGAGTAAAATTATTATTTTTAGCATCCACTGTCCACTGTATATTTTACTTTAAATTTAGCAACGTCGAAATTAATTATCAATCAAGTGAAAGCTTAGAGAAAAAAATATTATTTGCGTAAAATGACGCGTAATAAACCACTGAAACCATTTTGTATTAATTCAAACTAACCCTACAATCTATGAAAAACCGAGTTATTTTAACTTACAATAGCCAAAAAAAATTGATTTTTCTAAAACCTAATATTTTATTTTATAGAATAGATAGATCTGGCTTAAGCAAAATGAAATGCTGATTAAGTAAAATTTTATAAAAGTATATGTTTAATAAAAAACAGAAGCAAAATGAAATTTCTTCGCAGGGCAGTACGGAAATACACTCGCTGTAAGTCTATGGATAGCAAACAAAATTAAAATCCGTTAACATTATTTATAAAAGCACGTTAAACATTTAAAAATGTTCAAACAATATGATTATATCAGAATTAAAAATTCAATTTTTAGACCCGCCTATGCATTAATTAAAGGTTGGCGAGTTTTTGCTAATAATATAAAGATTTATCCATTGCAAAATATCAACAGTTGTAACGACTCTAACGTTTCTATTATCTACAAATATTTCAGAGTGTTGCGCCACTGATGGGACCGCCTCGCCGCCGTCAGTTGCTGGGCAACGGTGCTCAATAAACGGCAGCGCTCAACATGTTGTCCCAGTATTGCATGTGGTTTACTCTATATTGCGGAAACGAAAATATACCTTAAATTAAATTGGTGAACTAATACGCTTCCAAGAATTCATTATTTTTCATCGAAATATTGGTGGAAATGATGACTTTAAGGAAAATAGGTATGTCGAGAATCCTATAAATTTGCGTAAATATCGGACACGATATAATCGGATATATGATATTAGCAAGCTTAGCTGTAATAAAAAAAAATGGCATCGATGCTTCTACACGACCTTGTTTACAGTTGAAACTACTTAATTAACGCATAGTATAATTAACGGTGGTCTCACGCTCACGTGTGACAATCGCGCAAAAAAGTTGTTTAATTAATATTTAAAAGTAGATCAATGTTTCAATGGGTATCGATATCTCTTATATGTTGATAATGATAGGAACTGAAGCACACAGAGAGAAAATTCTAGTTCGCAATAAACATCTTTAAAATGTCATTAAAAGTGGAATGTGTTGACTGTTGAGCTAGGATCTTAGTTGAGATTTTTTCCCAAGAAAGTTTATACAGTGTTTACCATAATGTTTGCCTCATAGGTATAAGCTTTTTTTATTTGTCACTGAAAATCGACTTTTGCCAATACCCACTGAATAACAAGGACTTAGTGCTTGTCGTGTGACGGCATCCATGTAGGTCATGCAATTTTAATCATATAAGGGGATACAAACACTAAACTAATATTTCGGAAAACTGTCAATAGTTAACTTATTATACAGAACGCTAACTCTATGACAGACTTCTTGACCAATCCCAAAAGTTATGTTTGAGTTTTGATTTAATACTAGGTGTAGTATTAAATGCAGTCTCCCAGCTCCCCTCCACCTGCGACAAAGTTCAGGATATATATTTATGATAATACATCTTTATACTACTGAAAAAAAGTTATTACACATAAATAAATAT
>MU182447.1:45580-95551 GCA_016904865.1 Pissodes strobi | reverse complement strand
TTATGCTATCCACTATAAGATTTGCGTGCCAAAGCAACAACATCTCTTGAAAAGGACTAAGTGCACACAAAGTTTTAGCTCGTCCTTTACAGTCCTACGCCACTATGATATATTAACCGCTTTTGATTATTGGAGTGGAAAAAAAATCTTCATTGAAAGTCTTGACAAGGTAATAGAGCAAATCCCATATTTTTTGCTTGTAAACTAACAAAGATATTACAATAAAATCTTATACATATCATAACGGATTTGGTTAAAAAGTAGCTGTTTTAAATATATCACTCAACTAACAAAAAGGGAAGGCCTTAATGAAAAAAAATATTCTTCATAAAAGTTTCGTTTATGTCTTGACAAGGTAATAGAGCAAATCCCATATTTTTGTTTGCAAACTAACCCAAACTAACAAAGCTATCACAATAAAACATCGTGACCGTTTTTCGGGATATCTCGTGGTGTCGCGACCTTCAAGTTTTACTCCCGGCGCGCGTTAAGAAGTTTCACTTCAAAAATAATGAAAATATGTCTTGCCCGCAACGGGAATTGAACGCGGATCGTCCACGTTCCAAACGCAGAATCTGACCATTGGACTAACTACACCTGGTGGAATAAACTGAGTATTGTAATAAATGAGGTTATGAAGCAAAATACCAACAGTAGTTAACAAAAAGAGTTTTAGACTGAATTTAGAATACATATGCAGAGTATATATTTAAAATTTTTAAAACTTATATTCATTGTATTATTGGCTTAGGTACTTATAGCATTTTCCAATCCTATTATTAGATATTATTAATAATATAATTTTCTACCAAGAGACATTTATAGTTGTTAAGATATCACAATAGTAGAAATAAATATATCACAGAAACCAAGTGAAAAAGTAAACCTAATAATTGAAATTTAATACAGAAGATACAACGCCAAATAAAAGAGAAATCTTTTTAAAAAAACATAAATAATAATCACATAAAAATTATTATAAAGGAAACCGCAAGGCATATAATATAATTTAACAAAATTGACCAAGATATCACCTAGGTGACGTCAAGTATTTTGAAATAGCAAATTGATCAACCCTTGTCTTTATATTAGTATTTTACTTACTTACTTTAATTAACTACTCCTCTGTTGTCCAGAGGGACGTAAACGATCCACGATCTATCGAAGAAACTATTCAATTTTTAAATTTTAAACATCTTTGTTTATAGAATAATTGTTATTTTGTTTTTCTTTGTCTTTAAAATTCTGATTTTGTTTTTTAATTTATTCAATCTTGTCTATAGGAGTTTTATTCTCATTTTCTATCTCCTCTCCAAACTCGTCTTTAAGATTGTTATTATTGACCTTATGTTTAAACACTCTAAACACTTAAATCAATCGTCCCATAGAAAATTAATTTGCATTTTTGAAATCGTTAAAAATACAGAATCTTAAAAACGATGACTGAATGAATTGAGTTTTTGCTTTAACTGAGTTAAATAATTGATTTATTAATTGCCACATATGGTATATAGGCATTGTTTCAACGATTAATTCGCTCAGTGAGGATATGTGTGGGCAACTATTTAATTGAACTTTGATATATAAATAGAAATTAACTAATTTTTTATGTCAAAACATCTTACGCGGCGGTATGAGGGTAAATCTCGGCAGATGGGACGGAAATGTGCAAGCGGACGTGGCATCATAACCATGCGCAGTCTACCTCAGCGCTTCGTTGTAAAACGTGTTCTTTCTAACGCCAGAATATAGACAGCCAATTCCGAATAAGTGGTTGCCTATATTCAGGCGTCACGCGGCCTAAGGTGGCATTAGATTTTCATGTCGATATAGGATATGTTTACATATCAGTATCTCGAGTACTAGCAGACTCGTTAATTTATCACATCTTGGTCTTTAGGAATATTGTTATTTTGTTTTTGTTTGTCTTTACAATTCTGATTTTGTTTTTTCCGATCTTGTCTACAAGAGTTTTATAATCTTGTTTTATCTTCTGCCTAAAGGTCTAATAATTTTGTTTCTTATTTTATCCAAACTTGTCTTCAAGGTTTTTTTATTGATCATTTCTCTAAACTCTTAATTCGACCGTTCCATAGAAAATTAATTTGCATTTTTGAAAACGTTAAAATACAGAATCTTGAAAACGATGGCAAAACTGAGTTTTTGCTTCAACTGAGTGTCAGTTTATTTAAGAGAACTCATGCATCAAATCGTTATAGGTTTTAAATAATATAGTTAAATTGTTTCGTTGATTTTTCTACTTTGCAGTTTTGCCATATTTTGTATCTAGACATTGCCGCAAGAAAATGAATGGCCAAATGACTTTTTAATTACACTTTCATATAATTATTTACTAGCCTTGTTTATGACTATAGATAATGAAAAGTTCCTATAATATTAGAAACATAATAAATCAATCGTTTCATAGAAAAACCTATAAGTATTTATCAGGAAAGTTGGATAACATACACGTTTTAAAAATACATAATTTTTAATATGATGGTAAAAATGTATTTGCTTGCTTCAATCAACCAATAGTATATGCAAGAAAATTCCACAAATCAAATATTAATTACTAATACTAATTAATTGATTTTTTTTTTCAGAGGAAACCCAAAGTCGTCACCCATCGAAGAGCAACCCAACGAAAGTCGGTACGTATTTCGTAAACATTAATAGTACCTTTCGTTAAAATAAGGTCAAACATAATGATTGTACTTTAATAAGTAGCCAAACGACTTTTAAGGACAGCCTAAATATTTGCAAGAATTATATTCGCTTAGATATACAGGGGCAATTTGAAAACCTCCTTACCTTTAATATCTAAACCAAACTAACCCAGTGGAGATCCAATATTATGGTATAATTAAAACATTTATAGTAGAGGGCGTGCGGCATTCGAGTCTCATTGTGCAACTTTGCCCATAATCTAATCTAATCTAATCGATTAGACTATGGTCAAAGTTGCACAATTTAATGTGGGGTTTATTTTTTCCTGCCTGTATTTACATTGCCATTACCATCGTGAGGGTACGATGCCATGGCATAAATAATTTCTTCCTAAAATTTTGAAAACCGAAAGAAGTAACTCAGATTTCTGCTTGCAATCTTATTTGGCATTAAATTTCGCATCTTTGCCAGTTTGTGGATTATCTCTTATAGTTTCCGAGATTCCAATAGGACACCCTGTACTTTTACTGTTTTTCCGATCATAGAAGAATGGCGTGAAAGATAAATATTCTCCATCAAATTGTCGTTGTGAAAGAATTTTCTGATGAGAAATGATCTGGACTAATCAGCGGCTAAAACAGAACGGAATCTTCTATAGCTCCCGTAATTAACGCATTTATTTTAATTGGTTTTTAACAACTTGATGATCTAATCCACTAAAAGCATTCCGCGCAGCGATAAAGACGTTTTAGAAACTGTTTATGATACCTTAAAGGCCAATCATTTAAATATCAGATGTTTTGATTATTTATTTGGAACGTATATTATGTAGTTATTATAAGCACGTGTTTGATATAAATAGAGTTTCATGTGTATCAACAAAGGGCAATACAGATTTAAAGCGGGTGTTCGACTGCACTCACGCTTTTTTATACACGGCGACGCGACGCCAGAGAGCAATCTGCATGTTACCTGCAAATTGCCTTACGTTTTATGGAACAAACGGCAAGGGCAATATACAACTGCCCGCTTGGGGATGACAACAATATTTTGATATATCGATATATCGTTTATATTATATGATATATCGAAACCTTCACACCGATATATTAATATCATTAAACCCCCGTTTGCAACGTGGTGCTTTAAGTTCGGTTTATAGTAAAACCGTGCTTATCTTAAAAATGTCTTTGCACCAAAACTGCTTAAAACCCGGCTTAAAGTAAAGCGGGATTTTGATATTATGGGACAATAAAGTAGAAGAAATCCATAGCTTCTGAAAGTCATTTAGGCAGAGATTTACCACGAATGTTGTTTAGTCTAAATGTGTTTTTTTGAAAAATTTTATTATTATTTACATGTGAAAGGCCCCTGTCCCAAGGCACAATCGTTGTACCTAAAGGCAAGACTGTTTGGACGTGATCGTAACGTAATAATGGTGAATGATTTAGCACCACTGTCGATGTCGGTTAGAACCCTATTAAATGGACGTTGTTTGGTAGTAGGTTCTATGTTTGTAAAACGATTATCTTGAATGATTACAATTTCAGTCAATACTTGCAATTGGCAATAAAACCCAGATGGTAATTTTTTATACATCTATTCTTCTTTACTTGTACAGTTTAAGGAAAACGCAGTATTGTTTTACATAAAATAACCGTTAACATATACTAAAAATGAATACAAAATAAATCGACTTTATCTATTAAAGAAAAAATGTATGTACCTACATAAGAAAGAAAAAAATATCTACGAGAATTAAGTTGTAACATTTCAACTAGGCCCTCGAATCAAGAAGATGCTTATTTATATCGTGCCGTGACCGTTTAATAATAGTTATTTATGTACCAAGGGTATTAAGTAGATGATTATGCTCTGAGGGTGACAATGTCACAAACCCGGGGGCCTCTGACCAGAGGGTTTATAAGTCGCCCGAGGGCGTACACATCTATTAATACCCGTGGTGCATACAAACTTTTAGGTCATACTAGTTCGTTATTGCATTCACAATATCAAAATATTTAAAAAAATACGAATTCAATTCAATTATTTGAGTCCATAGTAGCCTGTGTCGTTTATTGATATTTTGCCAGAAGAAATATCCATTCACGCCGATACCCAGGCCGGGGGCAGCCGGATGCTGCCATGGAACCATTTCTACCTGTGCCGTTCATAGATTATAGTTTTGTGCAAAAGTCGGGAGTACCAGGGGCACAGGCCCATCATACTGGAGCTCCCCCTCCGAATACAAGGCACCTCAAATTGGAATAACGTGTAACCCAAGCAGAAGGGTAGCTCTGTCTCTGTCTTGTCCGCAAGGAGCAGAACCATATATTAAATATGAAAATTAATGAATGAGTGATTTAATTTTACGTAAAGGTTAAATGATCTGGGTGATACATTTTTTTCGATTTGTATGATTTCTAGCACCTAAGTAGTACCTAAATAAACAAATCATAGACGGTCATGATTATGTCAAAGTGTTGGGGAAACAAACTATCGTGTATGTAAATAATATGAATGAACCGTAATTAAACTCAAAATAGATTTATTTCACCCCGGGTACAACCCAATTTCTGCATTTAAAGCAGCATATTTCAGTTCTTCATTACGACCCCTTAGTCCGAACCTGTACACGAGTGCTGTCTGTATAATAGATTACAATATAGCAACTCATTCGTAAAGAAAATCGTTCTTAATCGTTTTCAATTTAATATATCCTTGTCTCCGTCAGTGTTCAGTAAACAGCAGTGTGTCAAATAAAGAAAGAAAACTGTTTGTACCCTTTCAATCTCAAATGAATTCGGCCTTTGCGCCGAAAAGGACTCGTTTCAAACTTGCATAATACAACATCATAATTCCAATATAGCAATTAGCAATTCTCTTTAAAAAATATTTATCGAGTCGGCTATACATCAAGCAGCATATAAAAAGCAAAAGTTTTTTTCTCGTATTCAATGCAAATTTTTCACCTTAAATACACGGTAATAAACTCTACAATGAATGAGATCACATGTCCCAATGATGGGTTTTCACTTCCATTATGTCCCAGTAATGCAAATTAGCCAATGAAACCAATATATCACTCCTTCACGCCGTGAGGTATCATCAGTTAATAGCGTCATATACAGGATGCTTCAATTCAGATTAAGTTTTATATCAGTTTATTCGGCAATGAAATATTTGTGTTATAATACTAAAAAATATTATTATTATATGTTATAGGTTAGAATAAAGGAATTTCACGTAATTCGACCAGTTTAAATGATTCTTGAATAATCCGTGAACTAAATCAAACAGCATAGTAATTTATGGAAAGGAGCAAGTTGAACAGCTATTTAGCAAACATGAGTTTGTGGTACATATCAGATCATCATCATCAAAACAAAGAGATCAACATTTTAGAATTCAATTATAACAATAATTTGCTCACGATATCAAGATAAGAAGCGCACTACCACTGCTTGACCCTTACGGCCGGCAGTATACTTACTGTATGAGATCCTACTTAAGTTAATTGTGGCCATAAATATGGTAAGGGTATGAAATATAAAATAACTGGTTTCTTCTTTAAATTATAATTTGATGGTGGCGTTGTTCCTTGACTTATTGATATATTTAGGGTTAAGAATAATATTATAACTACCAGAAATGGCAATATTTTATTGTTAATTAAAGTTAGGTTCTATTCAACATTTTTATTTCGATTTTTTGTATTCGCGATTCTGTCAAGGATGAAACAAATATCTTGATAATATTTAAACTATAGGATTAAAATTCAAAATAAAGCACACGTAAGAATGGTATCAACATATAATGTTTACATTACATAGTATACTGATACTTTTCCTATTAATTACGGTTAAAATCCAGTAATTTACATCCACATCCCCTTGTAATGTTTTGGACATCTGTTTTGACAATATCAGGAGCAATTTCAAGAACATGCATGTTAACTTAACTTAAAAATTTCACTCATAGTCTTAATTTTATAAAATACATGGATGCATAGATGTAGTGGATTCTAATTTTAATGAATTTTGTATTTAGTTCTTGGAGCAAGTGGACTTTATTGATTAAATTCCTGTCAATGCTTTCATTTATTTATATTAGCTTTTGGGATTGTTTTCGAAGTTCCTTTAATACTGCAAAAACTTTCCCTCTATAGTGTCTTGAGCTTTTAACTTTCCTAGAAAATAGGATTACCGACAGCTTTTCAAGTGTAAAGAGTAATGAATAAACTCCCAATACGTCAATTTGGGGCAATTAACCTTACCTTATTTTGTAAACGCTACTACTTCAATGTGAAAGATAATTACAGACAGACACCATCATAAAATGCCGTATTATTTCGGTTTTAGTTTTTTTCTTTGATACACCGAATTTAATAAATATTTGTTTCTGGGAATACTTGTTAATGAATAATATTAAAGATCATAAATACGGTATAGACCATGCCTACTGGTGTCGTAACTTAGCGGAAGAGGAAAAATGTTAGTGGATTGGTTCTCGGTTGTTGTCATTGCTGGTAGGAACAGGTTGTTGGGAGAACGTTAAAGAATTTTTTGATATTCCTGTCAAATGTGCCTTTCATGGATTGAACGGGGCATCGACATGCAGACAGTATAGGAGCTAATTGCTTTTTAGTAAAATAATAGGAAAACTAATTAACTAGGTACCTATTATCTTTGTGGCCAGGGGATTTATTTAATTTATGTAGGATTTACCAGGTGAAAATTTGGATTATTGTTTCAAATAGTGACAAGAAAGCCTTATTTATGTGGGACATATAGCATATAGCTCGTAGGGGATTGGCTAGTTTAAACCAGAGAGGAAACAAAGTAAAAGGAGAGGCGACAATTAGCGTCGGCACCTTTCATATTGATGTACCTGTTTTTGGTGACCTTGACTCTTCTCCCTTGACCGCATTACCAATAAGTATCGGGAGAAGAGTATTTTAAGCCAATGACGATTGATACCCATACACCAGCGTTCTTTCCCATGGGAATGTCGAATCTCGCATGAAAGAACGCCAGTTAATGAGTAATAATTGAGAGGAACAGTGTCCTCCCAGATGATTAATTTGTCCACTATTCAACACTCTTTCCTTTCACAGGCGCTTTGGATAGAAATAACTGAAGAATATGATTTTTACGTTAGTGGCCTTTAAGCAGATTATTTTCCCAGCAAAATATTAGACGACTGAACGAGGGCAAAAATTGAGAGGAAAGATTGCACGAAAATTATTTGTGTTAGGGGGCGATCAAAGTTTTATTATTCCTTTAATATTTTGAAAGGAAAGAACGCTAGAATGCCGGTAATGAACGCTGGTGTATGGGTAGCTATTGACATCTGATCACCTGAAATCGGCTGATGGTGTTTTGATTTTGACAACTATACCCTTTGTGCTTGGACATGCGCATACGAAGTTAATTGACAGGCTTTCGCCTCTCCTTTTAGTTGTTTTCCTCTCTGTTTAAACTTTGGAGTTTGCACGTAGTCTTCTTTCTATTATCTCTGTTGATAGAAATCGAACAAGGCACACTTTTATAAAGTCGGCCATTGTAACTGAGAGTGTGTAGTATCGCGATAAAAAAGGTTTTTTGAGACACCCTTATGTTGATGATATATTATGTTGATGTTTTACAACTGTTTGTCCTAGTCGGAGTCCACTCTATACGATCGTGTACGTTTCCTTCTGAGAGTTGCATGGATTACTGTCCATGCGCAGAACGAACCGTGAAGTCAGATAAGAAAATGTATTATTAATTGTTACTTGTTACATTTTAATTGCTGTTTAACAATTCATCTAGACGTTTTTTCCTTTGCATATATAGTTCCTCACTAAGTAAGATCAATTTCGGTGTTTCAAACTTATTTTTTTACCTTTTGCCGTTCTTTATTTAATACCTGAACTCTCACCTAATTTCCCTTTAACTTAATAATAAGTAAACCGAATGAAAGCAGTTCTAAACATACTGGTCTCCTTTTTTATGAATTGTAATCACCATAATATCAGTTGATGTAATGTTCTAGTGAGCTCAAGAAGCGTAAACAGAACATGATCATGCTGTGGGTGCTTTAGTAACTTATTAATTAACGATTATTTTCATTCGGTTTACTTATTATTTTGTATATAACAGGTGATTATTGCTAAATATATATCGTCCATTTGACTTGTTGCACAACAAGGAAATTATTTTGCGTACCACCTTTGATTTAAGTTTTGGTTTTAATTAGTTAGCTTATCTGCTAATTGACGTGATAGATACGTTATTTCATATAACAATTAAAAATATTGTCTTTCACCTTAAATTGAGTAGTTACGTGATTCTATTTTTTTGTAACTTTACCTCTTAATAACAAGTTTTCTTTTGCTATACATCATTTAAATTTACACAACTTAATAATTATCGTACCTAAGCTATTTACAACAAATAATTCAATTATTTACTATCTCTTCTTTAAATTTAGTCGCTACTGGCAGGTATAACTTTATGTAACACGACGTACCACGGGTACTGCAGTATAATTAGTTTTATTTCATTTTTAATTAACTTGAAGTCAAAATTTCAACAAGTTATAACAAAAGAAGCCAAGCCATCTTATAGTAAGTAATAAACCGATCTTTTTGTTCACATATCTACCTGATTTATATATGTTATTTTTATACTAGAGGGAAGTAATTAGTAAGCATAATTGAATTTAATTAATAGAACCTAATAATTACTTTTTTGTTTTGAATAATTTCCGGGTTTAGTATTTCTGCCTTTTTTTTCTTGCGATGCCTATGCCAAAACGAGTTCCAAATTGCATCTTGGGGATTTTCTGACTTGTGCAGTCTACAAGTTGGTGGCGCCTTTTAAATAAATTCAACCCACTCTTTCTATTTCTTTGGGGGGAGGGAGGGGGGGGGGGGGGTAATTTGCACTCTTTGAAGACAGCCCGTTATGGTTTACGCATCTTTAATTGTAATTTCTCATAAAGATAAATAAATAAAATTAGAAGTTATCAAAGATCGTGGAATTTTCAGGCACTTGAGCAATGGGCTTGTCTTGGTTTATGTGAGTCTACATAGGCGTAGCGAAAGATGAAAAGATTTATGATTCTAAAAACCGGAGTTGTTAATTTTTTTCCCAACCAGATTTATAATACATTACTTATAGTGCAAACCACGATATTCACAATTTTAAAATGTACCGCACTACCGCTGGAAAGTGTTTTACATCACATCCATCCTTATCCAAGTGCGGTTTTAGGTAAGGGCTCGAGGAGGGTTTCGTTCTGGGGTGAAGTTGATTGGTGTTGTTTTAACATGTTACCGATGTCACCGCGAGGAAACACTCGAACCGAACAACCTTGACGTCATGTGGCTCAAGTTCACCGCCAAGGGATTAACCAAGTGTATATGTTGTCTCTATCGCCCTCCGAGCGATAGAGCCTACCAAAGCTTTTTCTCAACACTAGCTACCACTTTTGACTCAATACAGGTCGATCGCCACAGTTCAGAAATAATCGTTCTGGGAGACTTCAATGCCCACAACACCAACTGGCTCAAACATCACAACAAGACCGACAACGAAGGTAGAGAAGCTGAAGCATTTGCCATCAGCTACTGGCTTACTCAACTTGTAGACGAACCAACTCGAATCTCAGAGAGGGGCGAATTCGCCGCCCTCCTGGATCTTTTTCTGACCACCAATCCTGACCAGTACAAGGTTACAGTTGGTCCGCCATTAGGTACCTCCAACCACAAACTTATTACAACGGTTTGTGAATTGCCACTCATACAGAAGGATCCACCATTGCCTCGCAAAATCTGGCATTACAATTCTGCAAACTGGGACGATCTAAGGCAGTTCTACCTAGATTTTCCTTGGCTCGTCGTCTGCTTTGCCACTGACGACCCGTCAGACTGCTGCGAAGAGATCATGCAAGTAATCTCCTCAGGAATGGAAGCATACGTCCCAAATTCCATCAAGTTACCATCAAAAGGAAAGCCCTGGTTCGACAAAAGATGCGAAAGAGCTGTAGGAAGGAAACAGCAAGCCTATAAGTACTGGCAGCAAAATAAGACCGCTGAAAATCGCAATTATTTTATCGAAGCGAGAAACGAGTGCAAGCGTGTGATCGACGAAACTAAGGGCAAACACAATCAAAGGATCAGGAATAAACTTTTGCAATGCCCCAGTGGTTCCAGGAATTTCTGGTCGGAAGCAAAGGCAGTAAGTAACAACTTTACAAAAACGTCGCTCCCACCTTTGACGGACGAACGTGGCATCACGGCGACTACAGCCAAGGAAAAAGCAAACATGCTCGCCAAAATGTTTTCATCGCACTCTACCTTAGACGTGCCCCAAGGCAAGACTCTCCCCACTATACCGAACATCAACACCACCATGGCAGAAGTCAAGTTTTCTCATCGTGATATTCGCAAAATCCTTCAAGAACTAGATACGCAAAAGGCATCAGGAGCGGACGGCATACCTGCCATCGTGCTAAAGAACTGCGCCAACGAACTAACACCCGTTTTTTCCAGGCTTTTTTCTCTTTCTTACAGAAAAGGGATTTACCCATCCTCTTGGAAAGTCGCTCTAGTGCAACCTGTTCCAAAGAAAGGCAAGAAAACCACGCCCTCAAACTATCGCCCAATTGCCTTGCTTCCAATAATCTCCAAAGTCATGGAACGTGTAGTCAACCAGCAACTACTCAAGTACCTCGAGAGCAACAGAATAATCAGCGATAATCAATACGGCTTTCGCAAAGAGAGATCTACAGGAGATATATTGGCCTATGTCACTCATATATGGAGTAGGGCAATTGAAAACTACGGAGAGTCTCGAGCGATTGCGTTGGATATTTCAAAGGCATTCGACAGAGTTTGGCATGACGGACTACTCAACAAACTGCCGTCCTTGGGACTGCCCGCCTCTCTCTGCAGCTGGCTGGCCAGTTTCCTTAAGAACCGATCCCTACACGTTGCAGTCGATGGACACATCTCGGACACATTCACCATCAACGCGGGCGTGCCTCAGGGCGCAATACTTTCACCAACTCTGTTCCTCATCTATATTAATGACCTGCTGATCGAAACGAATAATCCTGTTTACAGTTTTGCAGATGGCAGTACCCTTGTCTGCCACTTTAGGTCAGAAAAACCCTTACCAGCGACTGAGACTCATCACCGCAGACAGGAGCAGATTACAGCAATTAATCAAGACCTGGAGAAAGTTCAAACTTGGGGCGACCGAAATTTGGTCCAGTTCAATGCAGCACAGACCCAAGCAGCAACGTTTACTAAGAGGGGCAATACAGCGGGCCCTGACATCATTATGGCAGGATCGACCATTCCTTCATCCTCGTCAATCGGGCTGCTGGGTGTCTCGGTCAACAGCAATATGTCATGGCATGACCATGTTGCTAACATCGCAAAATCAGCCTCCCAGAAGCTTGGTGCGCTATTTCGCAACAAAAAAACTCTATACACCGCAGCAGTTGCTCTTGCTGTACAAAGCGCAAATAAGACCGTGCTTAGAATATTGCTCACATATCTAGGGTGCCGCACCAAAGCATACCCTAAAGCTGCTGGATTCCATTCAGAAGAGGGCTGTGCGTCTCGTCGGCGATCCGGAGTTGACCCGGAATCTGGATAGTCTGGAACATCGCAGACATGTGGCCGAGATGTCTCTGTTTTACAGATACTTTCACGGCAGATGTTTCCAGGATTTGGCCCGCATAATCCCGCCCCCTGGCAACTCCTGTCAGACAGTCCCGACAGACGGCAGGAGCGCACCAGTTTGTCGTACAACTAGAAATACCTAGAACATCGCTTTACCAGAACTCCTTTGTCTGGCGCACTGCATCACAGTGGAACTCACTTCCAGGACATCTGTTTCCCACTAATTACAACCTAAAAATATTTAAGAACCGTGTCAATCAACATCTTCGCACACACACCGCTCGTAGAGCGCCATAGGATCTCCCTTTAGTGTGTGTGCGGACTGTGCCACTACCATAAACAAAAAAAAAACCACGATATTCACAATTTTAAAATGTACCGAACTACCGCTGGAAAGTGTTTTACATCACATCCACCCTTTTCCAAGTGCGGTTTAAGTAAGGGCTCGAGGAGGGTTTCGTTCTGGGGTGAAGTTGATTGGTGTTGTTTTAACATGTTACCGATGCTGATATTAAAACATTTGTGAAAATATGATTGA
The DNA here is from genome assembly GCA_016904865.1 of Pissodes strobi. NCBI lineage: Eukaryota > Metazoa > Arthropoda > Insecta > Coleoptera > Curculionidae > Pissodes > Pissodes strobi. The sequence continues at coordinate 82,664 of MU182447.1, read as the reverse complement.
TTTTGGGGGTGGGGGTAAAAACCTCTTTACAACCCCCCGCCCTTGCCTTTATCGTGCACATTAAAAAGGAACGAACCCCTTTAGAGCTGATTTAGGAAAGCCGCAAGAGTTTAGGTCAGGGACGGTTCCTGTTCATTCAATAATTGCGTTTTTTAATCACTTTAATTTATTTATATTCTCAAACGAAATTTCGATTGTAACATCCTGTATCGGATCGGAATGATTGACGGCGACAACTCTCGATACTAAAGTGTTGAATAGAAATTTTAATTTGAAACATGTTTGCTTAAACATCTTGTATCAATTTTCCCATTAGTTTATGGTGTTTAACCTTCTCGACCTTCGCCGCTATTCCAATTCGCGTTTGAGTGTTTTTATTAATGATGGTACGATGTAATACCAATACAAGTTATTTATCGGGTGCTGTTATTTTTTGATATTTCGACATCGGTTGAAGAGGAATTTCTTGACGTTCGCAGGTACAAAACTGAGACTCCTCAGTTTTGACCACGGATTGTTAAGACAGAGAAGCTATTGCCTTTTTCTTGATTTTTCATTTTCATTAATCTTTGTTTTATCTTTATTATTAATTTGTTCTATCGGGTGATGTTTTGTCATCTACGTTCTGATTAAAACGATATGTTGAAAGGAATGCATACTATTTTAATTTTTCCTTACCTTTTCTAGTACAACTTTTGTCAATACTCTACTTAGTTCACAGATTGCGTAAGTCGACTATTGCAAAAAAATAACCATATCGAGCGATCTATCTGCCTATTTACCTTCTTGATTCTGACCGCACCCAAGTTGCACTAAAAATTACGAGCTAAACGTCAGTCGATAAATCTGCAGGCATCCAAGTATCCTATATTTAAATTTTTTGCGCTGCTTACTGTATTCCATTAGAACTGCCAATTTTCTGTTGGCTAGGCAAGAAATAGCTCAAACCACATTACACAATAGGTGACTGCACTTTCATATGCTTTATTGCTTAATTTTTACCAGAAATGCACATTCTTTATTCTTCATTGTTAGACCGAAAGATTAAGAAATAATAATAAATAATGATTTAAAATTGAAAATAACGAATAATGATTTCTTGTTAGGGGAATTGTTTGAGCCAAACGTAGTTATATGATTAGTGATGGATATTAAAGAGATGGTAGTTTGAATATAAATGGTTGTAAGTATATATGTAGCTTAATTGACTTAATAGATTGACGAAGCTCTTTTTTTAAATACCTAAAAATTTTGTCATATTTTTCTTTTTTATTCTACATTCAGTCAAACATTAATACAAAAATGAGGCGTGGTATTAAGCGTCATTAAAGCCTTTTATTCACATTATTGGTGGGTGACAATAGAATTAGTAGATTTTTCCGTGAACCGAGACGTGTTATAAATTTCAATTAAAAACATAAGAGTTCAAGACTGAGTAAAAAAATTATTATATGCTTTTTGTGACATATTATATATTTTGGCTCCTCTACTATTTCTGTTATATGTGAATGATCTGCCGCAGTTGAATTTCTGGTTCAATTCCCGGATGATACCTCCGCAGTGATAAGCCATGCAAACTTGTATATGGCCCTTGACCTAAAAAACTCAATGATAAAAAAATGTCTTGAGTGGTTCGAAATAAATCGACTTGTTTTGAGCGATGCTAAAACACAATTAATACACTAACATAACTTCATCACATGCCACCAAAATTCTTATAGGTATATTCCTAGGTAACAGCAACTTAATAACACAAATTGAATTCATAAAATTTCTAGGTATTATACTGAACGAGAACTTAAATAATCAGAATGAACAGGGGGATAATATTTGTAAAAAAACAGCAGCCGCAAATTTTGCCATTATGAATTTAAAAGCGATAGCGGGGATGAATTCAATATTGTGTTTCTATTATGCATATGTTGTATCTAGGCTGTTTTATGGCTTGATTTTGTGGGGTAGTCATTCATCAACAATCAACATAGTTTTTTTTTCAAAAAATGAGTAGTTCGTACTATAGCAGGATACTCTGATTTAGAACATTGTGCCCCAATTTTTGTAAAACTAAAAATTGTGACAGTTTTTGCCCTCTACCTATTTAATATAAATAAGTTACTACTGCTTAATACAAATACGTCAATAAGCACTGGCTCCATCAGTACTAGGAATGGAGATCGACTAGCGATACCAAGAGACAGTACAACACTCTTTGAAAGAGGTCCCCATTATGTAAGCATTAGCATCTATAATGCATTACCCGACTGTTTCAAAACAAACACCACCAGGAAAAAGTTTAAACAAAAAATTAAACTCTTCTTTATAAAACATCCTTTTTATTCTCTTAATGAATACTTCGGTCATAAAACTGAGAGCTGGCAGTGCTGCTGTGGATGACTGGTGGGTAAACTCTTCAAGAACATCTCTCTGCAGAATTTTTGTAACCTGTGTAATTTATCATTTTGATAATGCGTGTTTTTAATGTTAGTCTAATGCTAGGTTGTAGGGTTTATCATACCTTTTATGATTTTTAACTTTTTATAGATATAAGATAATATATTGAGTATTGATTATGTTTTTGAATTAACGAAGTTTCTAATTTTAATTATCTTCATTTAAACAAGACCAAAAATAAATCCTCTTATAACAAAAATAAGTAAACGATCAAAAATAAACACAAATGCTACAACACAGTTATATCCACAATATCAAAATCGATTTTAATTAAAACTAATCTTACAATCTACCTGACTCTATTTTATACTAACTGCTTTCTTAATCAAAAATAACCAATCCTGGGATCCAATTGGTCAATTAATCAATACGATGGACTGTACGGAATAGCCCCTCTATCTCTATTTAAACTATTCTCAGATTTCATAATTTCGTAGGCGTCTAATAATCTCATATCGGATATGCTGTGATAATTAATATTCTAATCGGATAACTTACCACTATAACCTAAAACTTTATTGTAAATGCACCGCAGAAAGAATAGTCTACTATCAGACAACACTTACCCAGAAATATACCAAATTCTTCTTCCAGCACCGTCTGTAGAACACCTACACTAGCTTAGCTCAGGGTCCGTTGTTTACCTTTTCCCCACTTGACAAGTATAAATTGTATACGAGGTTTTGAAATTATTTGTTTATTCATTTATACCCATTGTAATCACAATAAATCTTAAAAGTAACCCTCAGTTCAAGTTAAACTAACCACACAAAAAAATTACAAGTTTTATGTAAAATAATAAAATATGAAATATAAAATAAGAACAGTACAGATTGACTAACAGTAACTAATATAAAACCACTATCAATAACAACAACAAATCACAAATTGAATGAAACTGAATAAAATGCTATAGAAAAAAAGATGCTACAGATGAAAGAATCTGCACATCCCACACGTCACATACTGACTGTTATATCACACTTCGAATTGTCTTACTTCAAATTGTCGTATGAGATCATCGCAGCAGATACCCAAAACGATTATAACTAATATTGAAGAAGTATAGATTATTTAACTGGTTTGCCAATTTCATCACTCTAGAGATAAAATAGTTAGACCCAAAATTGGTTCCATACAAGGGCAGATGAAATGTATTTGCACTGGTGTTTCTTCCAGGAACCGCTAAACTTATTGATTGAAGAAGTGATGGACAGTTAACATGAGAATTTATTGACTTTAAAGGGTTAAGTAGAAATGTTTCATGAAGTACATCATAATTGTAATTAAAATTGTCCCAGGGATCTATATCTGCTTTGAAAGCGATATATCTCAGGAACTTTCTCTGGAATTGTTCCAATTTATGTGTGTGACATGCATGGGAAGGATTCCACACCGAAGAACAATGCTCCAAAAGAGGCCTAACTAGGGAGTAGTAACGTAAGCGGATGGCACTGACACTCGTAAAGTCAGTAGTACACCTCCTGGTAAAACCAAGTATCCTCAGGGCTTTGGAAAATGTCTCAGTGATGTGAGGAACAAATGATAGTGCAGAGTCGACTAAAATTCAAAGTTACTGTAGAGGGTATTGTATTATTAATTTCATAGTTAAATTGAACTGGGTTAGGACCCCTGGTGAAACATAATGCTGTAGCATTTTTTAGCGTTAAAGTCAATGCCATTTGCCATACACCATGCCTGCAGTCTCTTCGGGTCAGATTCAATATTAAAATAGTTCCCCATTGAGGAGATAGACAGGTAACACTTCAACTCATCAGCAAAACAAAGAAAGTTTGAGTATTTAAAACAAGACTGGATATCGTTGATAAAAATATTGAATAAAAGAGGCCCTAAGTGAGACTCTTGGGGTACCTCAGATGGAATTTTTGTTTCATATAATCTAAGATTATTTACCCTGGCTATTTAAGACCTGTTAGAAAGATAGGTGGCAATCCAACTCAGAAATGCCCCCGCACACCCAGGACCTCCAGTTTACTCGACCGAACACAATGTTTCACCCTGTCGAATGCCATAGAAAAGTCTGTATAAATTGAATGCTTGTAATTACAAACATCAGCCTTATCCACAGACTTAAAAATCGACGTCAAGTAACTGGCCTTCCAGAACTCAAAGGATGTATGTTAAATATGATATGGAGGGGTCTAGATAATATAAAATTACACTATTTTGAAACACATGGGGGGGATTCCATCAGGTCCCGGCCCTATATTTATGTCAAGCTTACATATTTCTTCATTAATACTTGATATAGGAATTGAATATTGAAAGATATTAATTTGGTGTAAGAAGGTGAGGAAGTGACGGGGTAAGCATTATCTGAGTATACTGTTCAGAAATAGCCTGCAAAGAGGTTTGGAGGATCAGGACCCATCTGACACTGCCTTTGGTAGTTATCGAGATCTCTGAGTGCTCTACCTATCTCTGATAACACAATCCATACAAAACCTTGCACTCAAAACGTATTCGAGCGAAACTCATATAATCCCAATTATGTCAAAATAAGTTGTAGTCAAAGCCAAAATTGTACGCCACCAAGTTTTATTTTACCAATACCCTCCGGTTATCGTTTCGAGCACAGTTAAAAGAGACTTGGAAATAAAATATAATTTGTATTCAAAATCGGTTCGGTAATTAATTACCTGTCATAATCTGCGTTTCACGTACTCTGTTATCAAATCAGGTTCTAGGACACTAACCAAAATAAGAAGATATCAGAGTTGAGGTCTATACTTTTATTGAAAAGTAAGCTTCGATAATTATTTCTGTTTTCGTTTTCTTCTGTAAGCAGCAACTGACTTTTTATGGCAAAGACATTCTAATTATCGGATTTAAATACAAACACAAAATAAAAATTATACTGTCTACCGAGTTCAGTGATTATCTGATGGTACCTAGATACTTCACCGAGTCCTCGAACTGGAGGATCTTGAGGGACATGGCAGTTTTTGGTAAGGTAGGATTTCAGAGAAGAGCATAGCTTCGGCCTTATCCGGAATTACTCCGAGGCCTTCTCTTGTAATGTAGTTTTCAATGATCATCAGGGACCGCATTACCGATACAAGTTGGTGTTATCCAGAAGCTTTCCTGATGGTGAAAGCTTTGTATAATATTTAGCAGAGTTGTGCTGTTGCGAGTATGCTTTTCATACTTTCTCAGCTATTTCAGCAATCTCTTTGAAAGTCTCTTAGGAATCTCTTATATTCTCGCTGTACCGTCTCATAGGTATCCCAGCTGGCGACAGTCGTAAGGTGCTTTATTTTCCTAAACTGAAATGTTTGTGTTCTTCTGTCTCCAAATTCCATTATGTTTAGTGCAATACCTAGACTAAATAAGAGCGTCATCTAGCCTTTGAAGAGAAAGCACTGTGTCATCTGCCTCTCTTAACCTGCTTAGGAATCTTTCAAGTCTACTATCTAGTTATTTTTTAAAGAGGCCCCAGTTCATGGACTTTGGGTCTCTCTAACAGATAACAGATTCTGTTTATGAGCTCTTGATTAAGTGTTTCAAACAGGATTTTTCGGGGATCTGGCATGAGATCTTCCGATTGACTTTTCTTTGTTTTTTGCCGAAAAGGGATTTACCCATCTTCTTAGAAACTGGCTGCAGTGCAACCTGTTCCAAAAAAGGCAAGAAAACCAGGCTCTTAAACTATTGCCCAATTGCCTTGCTTCCAGTAATCTTCAAAGTCATGGAATATGTGGCCAATCAGCAACTCTTCAAGTACCTCGAGATCAACAGAAGAATTGGCGATAACCAATATGGCTTTCGCAAAGTGAGATCGACAGGAGATATATTGACGTATGCCACTCATATATAGAGTAGCGCAATTGAGAACTACGGAGACTCTCGAGCGATTGTGTTGAATATTTTAAAGGCATTCGATAGAGTTTGACATGACGGATTGCTTAACAAACTGCCGTCCTTCGGATTGCCATCGGCAGCTGGCTTGCTAGTTTCCTTAAGATCCAATCTCTGCACGTTGTAGTTGATGGACATATCTCAGATACATTCACTATTAAACGCGGCGTGCCTTAGGGCGCAATACATTCACCGACTATATTCCTCATCTATATTAATGACCTGCTGACTGAAATCAACAATCCTGTTTACAGTTTTGCAGATGACAGTACCCTTGTCTCCCAATTTAGATCAGAAAAACTTTTACCAGCGACTGAGACTTATCACCGCAGATAGGAGCAGATTACAATAATTAATCAAGATCTGGAGAAAGTTCGAACTTGGGGCTACAGAAATTTGGTCCAGTTCATTGCAGCATAAACCAACTCAAGCAGCCACGTTTACCAAGAAAGCCAATGCGGCGGGCCCTGACATCATTATGGCAGGATCGACCATTCCTCCTTCCTCGTGAATCGGACTACTGGATGTCTCGGTCGATAGCAAAATGTCCTGGCATGACCACGTTGCCAGCATCGCAAAATCAGCCCGGCAGAAACTTAGCGCTTCATTTCACAACAAAAAACTGTATACACCGCAGCAGTTGCTATTGCTCTCCAAAGCGCAAATAAGACCTTACTTAGAATATTGTTTACATATGTGGGGTGCCGCACCAAAGCACACGCTAAAGTTGCTGGATTCCATTCAGAAGAGAGCTGTACGTCTCGTTGGCGACCTGGAATTGACTCAGGATCTGGATAGTCTGGAACACTGCAGACATGTGGCCGAGATATCTCTGTTTTACAGATATTATCACGGCAGATGTTCCCAGGATTTGGTCCGCCCCAACGCCGCGCCGGTCAGACACACGGCAGACGGCAAGAGCGCACCCGTTCGTTGTACAACTGGAAACACCCCAAGAACATCTGTTGACCTCAAATTACAACCTACAACTGTTTAAGAATCGTGTCAATGAACAACTTCGCACACACACCGCTCGTCGCGTGTCATAGGATCTCCCTTTAGTTTGTGTGTCACTGTCACACTGTCATAAAAACATAATTTGATTCTGCAATTGATTAGAGCACAAATGATGTCTATGTCTGAATCTCCTCTAGTTGTAAGGAGGGCTGACACGTTTCCTTTACTAGAAATCTTCATGTTACCTGATTGCTCTTCTCCCGTTTTCGCCCCCGCGTCCCAACATGTTTGCTAAAGTTATTAACAAAAATCGTTTAATATAAACACTTACAGCTTTAAAATAATATTTGACCTACACAAAAATGGTGCTTAGTCGGGCGTTGCTTTTTAGGCACAAGTATATTTTATAGGTTTAGTAAACTAATCGAAACTGGACTACCAACGATAACTATCGATTTAGCAGGTTTGTGCAAAATGAATATTGCAGATTCGATAAATATATATTTTATTTTTTTGAATAGACGGGTGAATAAAAAAATTATACTGAAAGATGGCATACGGATGCGTATGGGCTAAGTAATAGACTATTCATTATTTACTCGTTTGGCATTTCGCGTCGGAATTGCCATACTTATCTTTCCTTCAGTATCAATTAGATGTCTGTATAGGTAAATAACTAAATTACAGAGCGAAGTGATGAAGAAAACCAGCAGATTTAACGGCATACACATTAAATTCTTGTTAAATAGAGCGAGAAGAACATTTATTAGTATGCGCTTTACTTAGTAATTACATTATATTATATACATAATACTTCAGGATATAATCAAACATGTACCATTCTGCAAAATTAATGCGTAAGCTACAATGCAAATTAAACTCTCGGCCAAATCAGGTGCATATAAATATTGTCATTGTTTCTTTTTATACAATGATATTGTTTATGTAAAATTTAAAATAATTAACATATTTCAAAAAATAATAATATAAGAGATAATTGGCTGCAAAGCTTATATTTTATTTTGCCATAGAAAAAATTTCACTCTTTATATTTACATAATACAACAAATCAAAACCTATGTTAACACCAATACATAATATTTTAAGTTATATTGTGTAGAACATCTATTATAATGTAGGGGTACCGTCATTTAGCGGAAAATAAATATGCTTATCTATCTATGACATTTCAAATGATTTGTAACAAATAGAAGTATTTAAATTTGCAAATGTGCTTTCTCGGCATTTTTTTACTGCTTCATATTTAATTTTTTACAATTTTTTAGTCTGTATGTCACTCATTATCTGGTTTCGTCCTCTTTGTTTATTAGAGTGTTTGGAACTACAGCAGTTATTTCAGTATTTATTTCGTGGCTTATTTTAATTTTTACGATATTGTTAAATTACTTAACAGAGAAATAATTAATTTAATTAACAAATCCTTTTTAGATACATTCGTGTGTTGTCTGTTGTTTAATTTCCTTCTGTTGATTGTTATTTATTATTTGGGTTCCTCCTTTTAATGTATTCAATTTTCCTGTAATCTTTTATTTTATCAGATTTACCAAAATTTCAATAATATTGCCAATATTTAAAATGAAAACAAACGCTTGTATTTGCAAATGTACTTTTTCAGCATATAGTTCTTGAGAACAACAGTTTCTTTCTCATGATCCTACACATTATTTGAGATCTCCCTTTTCGATTCTATTAACTTATTTTTTAACATTTGATAATGCCGCTCTTCTGCATTTGTTTTCCGCTTGTGTTATTTAATTTTCTTCTCTTGTATGTTACTTAATATCTGGGTTTTTTGTTTTATTTATTTCATTTGTTTCAAATCTTTGAACGTGGTTTTATGAATTTCAGCATTTGCTTCCTGGTTTGGTATTTATTTTCACTTTTATTTATTTTAGTTTCTTTTAAACTTTGATATTGTCAAATTATTTAAAATGGGACATACATATCAGAATTTATTTGCATATTACTTATTATCTTATCTGAGTTATTATATTTTTAATTATTTTTAAATCTGAGAATATTTTTATGCAATTCAGCAATTGGTGCCATTTTTGTTATTTAATTTATTTCTCCATTTTTAGTTATCCAATTTCTTTTAAACTTTGATACTATGAAATTATTTAAAATGTGTGCATTTTTTATAAAATTCTATGACATGGTCAAATTATTTAAAATGGAAGTAAATTCTTGAATTTTCAAATGCCCTTTTTCATCATTGGTTGCCTAATAATTGATATTTAGTGTCCTTCACTTCTATGGGTGCATCTTTTTTATTTAATTCAGTTTCTTTTAAATTTCGAGCATGGTTTTATATACTTTGGTATTTGTCTCCTAGCTTGCTATTTAATAATTTATTTCTCACTTTTTATTTATTTTAGTTTTTTAAAATGTTGGTATTGTCAGATTATTTATAATGTACATATTTTTATTAAAATTTCTATAATATTGTCAAAGCATTTACAAGGAAAAAGAAAATAATTCATTTTTCAAATTCTCTTTTTCCCAATTTTAATTTCATTTAAACCTTGATACATATTATGAATTTTTTAAAATGTGCCTATTTTCATTAAAATTTGTACGATACTCTCAAACTATTTAAAAAGGAAATAAATAATTGAATTTTTAAATGCCCTCTTAAATCATTGGTTTTCTATTTGATATTTAATGTCCTTCTTCCTCTTATTTTTTCCAGTTTCTTTTAAACGTTGAGCATGCGTTTATATAGGTACTCCAGTATTTGTTTCCTGTTTTTTTATTAAATAATTTATTTCTGCCTTTTTATTCGTTTTAATTTTTGAAGTGAGAACTTCTTTTGACACGTTCGGCACATTTTTTTCCAGATTTAGTTTGGGTTAGTCAAATATTAACTAAGGTTCATTCGGGTAAAGTCTACTCGCGTCAACTTCAGCCAAGTCCGAGAGAGAAACAGTCAGTTACAAGAGATATAAGGCATTTAATGTCTTATTTGGATTACTCTGTAAATCTTGTCAGATACAAAATCGCGAAATGATAAAAACATTGTGTTAATAGAAATGCTTCAATACTCTACTCTTGTTCATCACCTATATGTGTTCGTACTGTTCTGCCATCTTTCTATTTACATTTACAGTTTTTCTTGCTTCTTCAGCCAAATCTATAGGATTATTTTTCTCAGCTTTTACTTATTTTTTCCATCTTTTGTACAAGTATTTGTCAAAATGTTTAGTTTGTCACACAAAATGCAAGTGTTATTTTTCAATACTTTCCTTTTTAAATTACAACAGGTTTAAGATTTAATTGTATGCTTCGAAAATGTCACGGGAGAATTTACCTCTTGCTTTTATAAATCATACATAATAAGTAACCTGTAGTTTAGCTAGAAATGTTTGATAGCACACAGCCTCAATTATTACACCGCACAGAGCAGGTGCAAAAACCATTTATTTAAATACAGAATGGACGCAATAATTTCATAAGTAAAATATGCCATTGCATAGTAGTTCCTACCTATTATACATGCATTCACTCTATAATTATAAAAATGCAGAAAGAGAACGTTTTTTATCAAGTATAATAGTACAAGTAGCGGAGATTGAGAATGGTCAGAACAAATATATAATATTTCTTTATTTTGTCATATTCTTCATTTCAAGTGAGCTTGTATAATTATTATTATTTGATTATGACTATTATTACTAAGAAATCACGTAGCTAAATGAACGATTATTCTTTTATTAAATATTTTGTGGTTCTGAAAAGAACTTATATTTTCGAACTATGAATTGCGAAAAGAAGCTACGACGTTCTCGACATCATTCAGTTTAAAAGAATCGTGAAAATATTCTATGGAAATAACAACCGGTTGTACAGTTTCTTCCATAAGCTTGCATAGATCCGACAATCTTTTTGTGACATGCTTCACAGCATCTCCCTAGTTTTTTTTTTAATGAGCTAGTCATAAGTTCATGTACTTCTCTCATTTTAAGAGTAGTATTCCTTCTAGCCACAGAATCTTTCATTTAAGTCAATATGAGCTCAATAGAATTTAATTTCCAATGATATCGTGGCAAATTTTGACTTGATAATTTAATTTAAGTTTCCTCTTTAGCATGTCGCTTGGGAACGGTCTCTTTCGGTCAACCAGTTTATAATATCTGAGTTCTTCCTAGAGCTCCACGGCAGATTCTCTGATAGCCTGGAATGATAGCTAACATTGTCCATCTTATAATATAATAGAATATAATAGAACTTTCTAGAATAAGCTATCATATGCTAAAAATATTCCTCAAACACATCGGCAGTCAATTCCTCATGACTATTTCTAGTCAATTTTGATTGGAATAAACCCAATGTACCAACATTTAAAAACTCCTATCACCTCTAATATGTATTATTATTATCACATCCTTAGCCCGAAGGTATTTTAAAGCCTATTGACAAGCCTTCCATAAATGTCTTACGATAGTTTGATCCTGCCTCGTCCTTTGAACAGAAATTCCTTTATTGAGCCATATTGCACGCAATTAAAAAACGTTTTTGCCTTCGCTTTTATATTTCCGTATATCTCCAAATACTGTCTTCTTAAACATACTATTTCTGCTCTGTCGATTGATACCGATTTTCACCTTTGCTTTTCCTATATGAAGTTCATTTTGTGTAATAGTTTCCAAAGGGTGGTTCTATTTATTCTCGTCTTCTTTCGTAGCCCTTAAAATGTTATCTATGGTTGAGATCTATTTGTTAAAATAGAAGAATGAAAAGTTCATTCTTATGACACTTTGCACATCATCAAAATGTAGTGGCTTCCTGCTTGCAGATCTTTTAGAAATGATTAAGCTACTTGTATTCTTTATTTCTCTAAGATGTTGAACTCCTTTCATATTGGCACATGTTTATACTAAATTCCAAGCAGTGAAGCATTTGATGTATGTACAGGGTGTCCGGTTATAAATATAACCCCCCTTTAACTTGTTTATTTACCCTCGTATAAAAAAATTTTAAATACAAAAGTTGTAAGGATCTTCATATAGTTTTCTGCGGTGTTACTAGAAAAACAATTGAACATCGAAATTCTACTGTGCAAATTAAATTAATGTTTTTTTAAATGGGACACCCTGTATATTCTTCTGGATATCGGTAGAGCTCTTTAAGACGAATTCAGTAATATAAGGTTTGTTGGGTCTAGCTATAATAGTTACCACGTAAATTACAAGAATGTCGGGTATCTGATTATTACTGATCCCCTCTCCTAAATTCTTTATTTGGTGAGCTAGAAAAAAATGTTGTATACAAAACTTGTAGGTTCCTTCAGAAACTTTTTTGCAGTGTTACTGGAAAAATAATGGAACATCAGAAAAGCTTCTGAAGGAAGAATTTTTTTCTAGCTCACCAAATAAATAATTTAGGAAAGGGGTTCAGTAATAATCAGATACCCAACATTCTTGCAATTTACGTGGTAACTATTAGAGCTAGACCCAAGCAACCTTATATTACTGAACTCGCCTTAAAGAGCTCTATCGATATACAGAAGAATATACAGGGTGTCCCATTAAAAAAACATTAATTTAATCTGTACAGTAGAATTTCGATGTTCAATTGTTTTTCTAGTAACACCGCAGAAAACTGTATGAAAATCCTTACAACTTTTGTATTTAACATTTTTTTATATGAGGGCAAATAAAAAAGTTAAAGGGGGATTACATTTATAACCGGACACCCTGTACAAGCAAATCATGTAAGTTCAAAACGATGTTTTTTTACCTTTATACCAAGCACACCTCTACAACTACGTACAACAAAATTGACATACTATAAAAAAAACAGTTTAGCAAGTCGAATACAGGACTAAATGTACTTGCTTTCATATAGAGCTTATACGCAGATCATTTTACCTTTGAACCAATAAAGTATTTAAGTGCTATAAAAATATTGAATCCCAGTGTCAAATGCTCGAAAATTACGAAAGGTAGGTAATTTTTGGCAACGCTTATGGTTTACTGCGATTTTATGGACTTTGCACCTGCTCTAAGTATAATTGAGGTTGCGTCCTGTCAAAAATTTCTGGATGGATTATAGTACCCATTCGTAAGTAGGAGGAACTTGTTCTGTCTCTTGAGTAATAAGACTTGCATTTCGGAAAATTTTCAATGTGTTCCACTATTTTTAGCTACGATAGTCTGATATTTTACTTTTCCGCCTCCTATTCTTCTTTAATTCCTTCCGTTCTTTCAAAGCACTATCTACTTTTTGTATGAAAAATGGTTTCGATACTACTGTGCCACTAATATTGTACTATCTTGAGTACATTTTTTTTATATCAGAGTTCTTTACACCTTTTTGCTTTATTGGGCAGTCATGGATCATTGCGCAAATTAGGGCTCGTTAAGCATCGTGGAACTGACTTCGTAATTTATTTTTGTTCTCCTCTGGCTCTTTCAAACCAGCTTTCGATGGACAGTCACATTTACACAAATATTGGCGAATCTCTTCTTTAATCTCCTTTCTGTGGTATGTACGCTTTTTTTTTCATGAATGTCTATTTTGGCTTCAAATTTTCTTTTTTATCCTAGACGTGCTTCGTTTCTCCATCGGATTGCTACACTTCCACCCAGCCCTAAGTTTGAACTTGAACTTGGAAATTATTAAGTAAACATTAAAGACAAATTATAAACAACGCGAGCATTCAACGGGAGCAATTATGAACCTTAAACATGCAACGATCAGCACTTTTTATGATGTAAATACGCTAGCGAACCATCAGTTCGGCAGACTTTTGTCCCTCACCTAAAATCAGCTCCTGGGCGGTCCACATGGGCGCTTGAGGCTACTAAGCTATCCTTTTCTCCTCACCCTAACCTGGGCTTGGTTCGATCACATGGTCGCGAAGTCTGGGAGTTTCATATCCGCAGTATTAAAAGTCGAATCTATGATAAATTTGTCCAAGTTCTGAGAAAGATAAATAGAATCTGTCAAGTAGTTAAAAGTGCAGTGCCATATTCATGTGATCTTACTATCAAACCAACCTTAAATAAAGCACAACACAAACTCTTAAGAAAAACTATATTTATAAAACAGTGACTAAAGAACTATAAACAATTCACAAATATACATCAAATCGAGAAAGCATGCCCACCTTAATAATCGGGTATAATATAGTCTTATTAAGTTTCGGACGAGTTGACATTGTTAATGTGTTATCATTAAGTCTTTGACCGATAGACGTTGTTATTGTTTTTAACTGAAGTGCTTTCTTTATCATCTCTTTTCACCTGACGTAGATCGATCCCGAATCTGAGCTATATTTTTGCAAGCTAGACAAGGCGTGGCGTCGCGGATAAAACCAATCCCGACACTACTGTTATCTTCGCTTCTTATTTGTATTTTCTCTGGCTACTTTCTTCATGTATCTAACCTTCTTTGCGTTTTTCTTATGTATTCGACTGCCTGCCTTCTGCAGATATGTCATATTTGATGTTTGTGTGCATATTCTCATTACTAATCTCTTCAAAATATATCTTATCTCTTTTGTGTTTTATCTTCTGCATATATTAAGTATTTTTATCATTTAAATCAATTTCTTGTAAGAATCGTAAATCCGTATATAAAAATAATATAAACATCTCGAACAGGTAATACCGATGCTTCACGATGAATATCTGTGAATGTTGAACAGTTGCGGGTTCCTCACGCGAGCGAGAAAATCATATTTTTGTCATCAATGAGGATATGAACGCCATGGTCGAATGGGGTGAGGAAAACGATGTCCAGTTTAACGCAGGACAAACTGAAGCAGCTGCGTTCTCAAAAAAAGGAAACACTGTAGAACCTGACTTATCAATGAAAGCTATGTTGGGGTTTGGAACTTTCGGCAAAATGCACCAAAACAGAGTTTTATCCACAATCCCGAAACAGAATTATTGTACTCGACGCGCGTTTTGCTAACCATGTTAGCATCATCGCGAGATAATTAGAACTTATCTCCTGATGATGCTAACATGGTTAGCGAAATGCGCGTCGAGTGCAATAATTCTGTTTTGGTATTGTGGATAAAACTCCGTTTTGTTATCAATGAAAGGGTAAACAGTGACTCTGGCATCATCCATAAGCTTGCTGAGCATGAACGTAGAAAACAACATGTCTTGGCGTGAGTGATCAGTACTCCTAGCTTTTGAGCTGCTGCCTTGGCGATTTTGGTGACGTGAGTCACCAAAATCGCCAAGGCAGCAGCACAAAAGCTAGGAGTACTCTATCGAGCAAAATAATAATTGTATACACCGCATCAGCTCTTACTGCTACATAAGGCCCAGATAAGAACATATCTGGATAACTGTTCCCCTGTGTGGAGCTCGGGAACCAAACACTTGTTCAAGATATTGGACTCCATACAGAGGAGAGCAGTCCGTCTTGTGGATGATCCAGAGTTGACTAAAGAGCTTGATAGCCTTGAACATCGGAGAAAACTGGCGAAGCTATCTCTTTACTATCGATACTACTATATGGAAGGTGGTCGTCCATCATCTTCTCCGCGCACGCACCGCTCGTTGAGTGATATAGAATTTTCCTTTTGTGTATGTGCCGAACATAAAAAAAATATAGTGTCGATAACATGCTGGAGAGAATGCCGGTGACAAACAGCATCTTGAAATATAATTACTAAGCAGTGGTATAATACTATTAAATAATGATATATTAATACCATATATTTACCCACTCCTTTGTACTCGAAAATTATATCTGTTATCTTCGCTTCTTGTTTGTATTTTCTCATCGCTACTTTTTCCATGTCTCTAATTTTCTTTGCGTTTTTCTTTGGTATCTAGCTTCCTGTCTTGAACATTTAAGTATCGACAACAATTAGCGACAAAGACGATTAGATATATTATATTACTAAGCAATGGTAAAATAATACTCAATAATAATATTTAAATAACATACATTTACACGCTTCTTTGTAACTGAAAATTATATAAATTTCAGTTTAGATGTATTGATAACGAAAAAAATTGTCGTTTTTTAAAAAGACGCAACTACATATTAAAAAATTATTTGAAACTAAGGAAGCTCAATTTTTAAAAAGGTAGATTTTAACAAAACCGTTTCTTTAATGGATTACATGAAACCTTCCTTACAAATTTTGCATTTCCAGGAAGGCTGATTATATGTAAGCAACAAGCAAAGCGTATAACAAAATAATAAAATTGGCATCGATCGTCTTTGAAAATTACGACGTAGCAAAAACAGAAAATCTATTTTTTGGAACAATACCGATTTATTTACAAGTACATTTTTTTATACTTTTAGGAGTTTATACAAAACGATGTTGTATTGTATGATATCGTATACTATGAAAATTGTTAAAAATTTCTTGATATGGAATTTGTTTTGGCCAAATTCACTTTACTCTAGAGGCTGCTTGTTTGAGCCACTGTTCATATCGCTCGTATAGTACTGGAACGGAGGTACTGGTAACAGAGGATGAACATTAGGAATTATGATCACAAATAATTACTCTTCGTTAAAATAAAGGGTCAATAAACATTTGTCTCTCAGACAGAGTGAAACAGGAAGTTGAAAGAAGGGTGAAGTTGTTTTTTGCTAACATCTTGACCAAATGAGCAAATATTCATGGTTCAGTTTGTGTTTTTGATACCCAGATAATGCTTTACAGAACAGTCCACATCACGGATAGATTCTATTTTTTACATAATATGTATTTTAAGGTTTTGTGCCTTATTTTTTTGCATAGAAGGCTAAAGGCTACTTTCAAATTCAGTAGAGAAAAAAGATCCATGTTTCTAGATGTAGACAGAACCACAATTCTGTCCATAAAAGAGCGCTGGAGATGACATGCACCAACCGATAATATGTGGCGACTGAGCAAAGCCAGTGGGTGCAGGCCAGCCTAGAATATCCTCCTTAGGTGAAGCTAGAATAATGATGACACTGAAACGACATATTGAGGTCTTAAAGAAAGTGACAAAGGCACTAGGAAGATGAAGAAGGATGTGTGGAAAAAATTGGGATTTGAATCAAAAAATAAATCTATGGTTATCCACAAATGTGATGAAACCTAAGATAATATGTGGAATAGTGAGTCGATATTACCACATGAAATTCCGAATACGAGTGGCAGTCAATAGGCCTTAAAATCATCTATGTACCATTCTTCTGTTTACAAAAAGGTAGCAAGCTATTGCAAAAATCGTAACTGCGTAAATCGCATTATTAAATTTCATGTAATAATTTTCTTAGGCAAACCTGAAATATTTTTCAACAACAAATCGTTCTCTAATATGGACCAATCTAAGCCCTGGTTCCAACTAATTAACCGAGAAAAAATCGGCCATTATGTCTATAGATGCGGCTGATAGACGATAATTAATTTAAAAAAGCCGATGAGCATGTTGAGAAGTACGGAATACACTTTTTAATTAGCGAATCAATCAACGGTAAAAAGGTGCTTTCATCGCATGGCACGGCGCCGCGTCAAAATCGAATATTAGGGACGTTCAGCACGTTTTAATATCGATAGTCAAGTATTATCGATATGTGTGTTTAATAGGCGAACTAAATAGTATATTAAGTGTCAAGAAAAGTAAGAATAGCTTACCCATCGATGACAATGTTTGCGAAGTCGCCAATATTGAAGAGGATCAGTAAACTCCTTACTGTTCGAAATGTTTATATTATTTTTATACGAACATTATCCGCAGATATTAAATAAAGCAAATTTTTTGAGCAATTTTTATTTTGATCACGTTTTTTCTCGAACCAACAGCGCTTCAAGTCCAACATCCACCATCTTCGCCGCACACGTTGAGTGGTATAGGATTTTCGTTTTGTGTGTCTGTGTGTCGAACATAAAAAAACATAATTACAAGATGATTGATTAAATCTGACAGTATTAACCTATGCTAACCACGGCTGACTGAACTCTTGGCTTTGGCATCAAGTCATTTATGGAAGTTTGAAATTAGGTTGTAGTTTTATAAAAAAATTAACTCGTAGATTCACAAATGAAACCTCTCGTAAAGTACAGGGTTTTCCTATACACGGTGTCCCATCTCACAAACCAGAAGAGGTACACAGATGATTAAATCACAAAAAAGTTCCGCCTTGCTGAACCCTATAACGTCATTTTTCAAAATCTGAAAAAATCCGATTACTTCCGAAGATATTTGCGAAAACCCAAATTTACTCGATTTCGTTTTTATTTTTTTCTGACTTTATTTGAAAAGATATAACAATGCAAATTTCATATTCCCATTGCTACTTTTTCTACTTCTCAAGCTGATGATATTATATTTTCAATCTGACGTTTTGTTTCTTAAAAATCATCATCAACTTTATTTTTTTAAATGGTCGAAAAAATTCTTTTATTCCTAAAAAAACTCTAATTTCAATCCTAAATCCAACAACATATTGCTCTTTGGATTTATCCGACGTTTCGGATGAAAAAAAACCATCATCAATGTTATTTGATGATGATTACGAAGGAACGAACCGTGGTATCAAAAATCTAATTACGTCATCAGGTAGAGGAGTAAAATTGGCATATGAATGTGAATTTTATTTTGATCTATCTTCTTTATTAAATCCTGAAAAAAAAATCAATACGAATTTTGGAAATTTAAAACACAAATTCTCGCAATTAATTTTTTTTAGGTTTTAATAAAGAGGATGGATCGAAATAAAATTCATATTCCTATGTCAACTTTACTCCTCTACCTGATGACATAATTAGTTTTTGATCCCAGGTTTAGTTCTTCCGTAGTCACCATCAAACAACATTGATGATGTTATTTTTCATCCGAAACTTGAGATAAATGTAAGGAGCAATATGTTGTTGTTCTATGCCTAAATGAGAATTTTTAGGCATAAAACAATTTTTTTCGGCTATTTGAAACAATGAAGTTGATGATGGTCGCTAAGAATCGAAAGGTCAGATTGAAATTCTAATAATAACAACAGCTTGAAAAGCAGGAAAAGAAACGATGGGAATGTAAAATTTGCATTGTCATATCTTTTCAAATAAAGTCAGAAAAAAATAAAAACGAAATCGGGAAAATTCGGGTTTTCCCAAATAGCTGCGGAAGTAATCGGATTTTTTTAGATTTCGAAACATGACGTTGCAGGATTCAGCAAGGCGGAACTTTTCTCTAATTTAATCATCTGTGTACCTCTTCTGGTTTCCGAGATCCCTGTAGTGTGCATTTTTATATAGGAGACCGTGTATATTTGGCCACCTATCTACCGCGTGTATTTTAAACACTTTAAATGCAAAAGTAGCTGTCAAAATATATTAAATAGTTTTTGAAGTGAAACTTCTTTAGCGTGGGTAAAGTCAGAAAAAATGCTTATCAAAGTGAAACGCCCCTTTAATTAAGCATGTTCCAGTACAGCTAGAGGTTTGTCATTTTCAGGACCGGTAGCCGGGGTGAAATGAGGATACTGGACGAAAACTGGACCCCGTATCCCCTATCGTTCGGCCAGGAGAGGGAGAAGAAGAAAAAACTAAAATAATTAATTTCGGTAGAACGGGAAGAGCTACGAGGTCGAAATTTATATGGTAGGTACGCCTTTGACCGGGGCTCTAATTTAAGGGGGGATTTTGGGGAAAACCCGTTTTTTGCCGAGTTCTCTGCAACGGAGCCTCGGATCGAAAATCGGACCGAAACTAGCCCCCCACCTCCCGGATATACGAAAAAGTGGGACAAAATTGAAAAAAAACTTTAAAACATTTTCGGAAAGCTAATAAAAGTATAAAACGAAATAAGAAAAAAATATATAAAATAGAAGTTAGAGAATCGCGGTTTTCGGAATCAGTTTACAACCAGTTATATAGTGTAAGATGTCAATTTTCAAACACCAATATTTTAAAAACGGCTAAATTTAAGTACCTACATGTGCTCTATTTTAAAAGATTTAGTCCTAACGTAGACACAGGATTTGAAAATATTTTCCTACAAATCGCTATTCTGCATGTATTAGGTTAGCACAAGAACGAAAACCTTGCACTCTAAAAGCGTGGCAGGTTAAAGTCAGGTTTTTTTTTAAATCGGAGACCCTGTACATTATAGCATAGCAACATAGCTAGAATGCCGTTTTTACGCTAATTTCAAAAATATATAATATCTATGTTAAGATATTTTTTATACTAAGGCTAGAATAAGCCGAAAATACCTTTCAACATTTTAATATTTATTATTATCATAAAAAAGTATAACTTTATTGGTAATATTCGCGTAGTTGCTGGAAGTGGCCGTCATTAGCTTAAATACAATTGGGTATTTATTATTCAGATAGTTTTCTTGTACGATATTATGCGCAGGTGCTTCATCTTGTTACCAGACAATTTGCAAAAGTTCATTAAGTGGTATATTTTCTAAAATCCCTTCTACATCTCATGTTAACAGTGTGAGGTAAATTTACCCAGACATGGTCGAATCATAAAATATTGGCCCGAAAAGGATATTATTTTTTATTTCACACCAAACGTTTAACGACTGCCGTCCAGAACGTTTTACTTCCAAATACTTCTGTGGATTTTCTACAGCCCAGAAATTAAAGTTTTTTTCTGTTTGCGACTCCTGCTGTGCTGAAAATGGATTCATCAGTCCATAAAATGTTTTGGAAAAAATGAAGCTCATTGTCCAATACTTCTAGCATACGTCTACAAAATAACAGTATTTGGGCTTTATTTTCTTCACGTAAATGCTGCACGTTTGCAAATTTAAATGGGTGAAATTTGTTATTCTTAAGAACTCTCCAAATTTTTCCTAAACATATAACGCCTTTTCGAATTGAATTTAGCGGATTCTCTAAAAAAGTATTATAATTAATATGTATTTACCGGATTAAATCAAATATTCATAAATATTTATTATACTCAAATAATATAAAATAATATCTAATTCTTCATCCGGGTTGTCTTTCTTTTTCTTCAAAGACTTGTCCGTCAGCAATGTGTTGTGTATCCATTTAAATGCCATTTAATGGTAGGCGTCTGTTGATATCTTCACTTTGGATCTCCAAATATTCACATCTGGCGGAAGCGGCATTTTTATTATATTTTATATACAATCAAACTAATTCAAGTTTTTCGTCATCAGACCATTTTTAACAGTTTTATTGTTCAGTTCACTAATGTCCTTTTTAAACAAAACAAATGATGCGCTAGGTGATGATGACTAACCTGTTATGCATTTTTGAAATCGGCGTAAAAAGAGCTTTTCTGCTATAGTATAATATACAGGGTGTCCAATTAAAAAAACACAGGACCTTGACCCACCACGCGTTTTTTGCACACTTTTTACGTTCATGGATGCTGAGATATGTTTGAGTATTGTACTGTTTGTTAAGCCGCTGACACATTGGAACGAAGGTTTCCATTCATTCGCATTGCTGATGATTCACCCTCATTCGTTCGCAGGTGTGGACGGTCATTTCCAGCGATTTTATGACGGCGGGAAGGGTCAGCAGTGCGAACGAACGTTTCCCGTCGCCTCTCGGTAAATTAAAAAGATCAAAAGGAAATGCCTTGCCGCGAATGCAGAAGTGTTGTAGTGTAGACACGTATAAAAAAGAAAATCAGTTTTTTTAAGGGCGCAAATTGATGGAACGCTGTCGATGAAAATATTTCAAGTAATTCCTTCAAGTATGGCAGGCCTGGAGGAACGTTTCCAGCGAGCGGGCAGTAACGGAAACGAATGCGAACGAATGGCAACGTTCCAATGTGTCAGCGGCTTTACAAATAGCACATTGATAATTTCCATTCCGCAAAGAAAAAAGTTGATCGACTTTTCCAGGATTGTCCTTTTTAACATGCCTCCTATGCCGCTGACACATTGGAACGTTCGCATTGCTGAGGATTCGCCCCCATTCGTTCGCAGTTGTAGACAGTCATTTCCATCGATTTTATGAGGGCGCGAATGGTCGCGAAAGGTCTGCAGTGCGAATAAATGTTTCCCGTCGCCTGTCGGTAAATTAAAAAGATCAAAAGGAAATGCCTTGCCGCGAGTGCAGAAATTTTGTAGTGTGGACGCGTATAAAAAAGAATAACAGTTTTCTTTAAGGGCGCGAATTGATGGAACGCTATCGATGCAAATATTTGAAAAGCGAAGCACATTGTTATTAGGACAGCTTGGCTTGATTTATATTACATTACTGTAGAACGGCCAGCGAACCGATTTATATTTTTAAGAATTCTGTTAATAAAACCAGCCTGTACGCTGCTTTAAACTCGTCGATTCATATTTTATTGTCGGTTTGAATATTTCATAACTTGGTTGCCGGATTCCAACCACCGGCCGATCATTTCTGAGATCGTTAGATCGTTTTGGGACCTATGCTTTTATCTTTCCACCCGGCTGCTGCACTTTTTGTAACATTCGATTGCTAGTTCCAAGTAATAGGAATATACTATTTCTTATAATTGCAGCTGTCGATTTACATTTTTAAAAGTTTATCGTTTTATTAGGGAATATTCTCTGGTATTTCTTGAATCACTTGATTTCAATGCATTAATCGTGGCTTCCGCCGTCATGTTACCCTCATAATAAACGAGAACTCAGTCGTTTATTATCTTAGAATTATTCCTTGTATCGAAATCACTTGGCATGCTTCAGCCCATCACTACTTGCTGATTTGACGTAGCGTTTGATCTCCTAGAAGGAGAAAGGCAAATTGACGGAAATCAATAGAGAGTTCTTCTAAGATTACTTTTCAAAGCGAGAAGAAAGTTTGGTAGTGCAGTCATATAGAGACTCCACATTTAGTATTATGATTTAATACGACCCTTTTCTTTGGGGATATATTGTGGTATCTCTTGGTGTGTTGTGTTGACATGACCGATTTTTCGGGATCTAAATACTGTACTAGGTAAGCATTTTCTCTGGAATTATTTTTCCCTGTTGCCTGTGAAGCACGCGGACGACGCCATTACGCAAATGGTTTTTTCCTTATTTCTAGAGGCTTTCCACATTCGTCATATAAGACCGAGACCGTTAAATCTCTCATAGCCCTTCCACACTATCGAGGTAATTATTGCAAGAAATTAATGATTTAATTGCTTTATCAATGTTAACCTTTTTTGTGCATAGTCCGCCATTTGCTTTGCGCCCCATATGTTATCTTATCTGCTCCATTTTATCAAATCCGAAGTTTTATTTTAATGTAACATTAATTTTGATCGTATGGGGAAGTTTATATTTTCTTTTAGGGGTGATTCATACCTATCTTTTTTATATTTAAGTTGTCTATACCTTAGTATCTCTTTTATTTGCTGATGGCCATTGCAAGTCCATGGTTTTTTCTGGGGGAATTTGTTTTATAAAGAAAATATATTTATACAAGGGGGATATGTTTTTTTTATTAAGTAAGGGGGCTTTGTCTAATGCGCACTGGGTTATATCATATATGGTTTCCCAGCAGGCTACCACCTTTTACAACCAGGCTACCACTTTTGCTAGCAGGCTACAAGTTTTACTAGCTGGTCACAACTTCAATTAGTGAGCCACAGTTCAATTATCAGCCATTCTTGACACCGAGCTATCGAGTCCTCGGCTAGCTCTTTCCCTCGGGGCCATTGAATGGCAGTACCTGAGGTATCTATAGGTGCCCGGCGCCTCCACTAGAGTTCAACGACCGGATTTGGGTATCGTACAGAAGCTTTATCTTTCATGAATGCGTTTGTTTATTACTTTAAAATAATCGCTCTTAAGTTTCCTTCTTTTAATATAAATCAAACATTGGCCGAGGGATAGCTCATTAATTTTATTTTCATTTATTCACTGGTTTATCGGACCGGTTAATCTAATTGCTCTGAATTTTCTCTCTTTTTAATATAAGTCAAGCATTGACAGGCTTTAAAACAGTTTCCATAATTGTATTCTTTTCATTCCTTTATCGAGTAATATAATCGCTCTGAATTTTCTTTCTATATAATATAAGTCAAGCATTGACAGCCAAGCTTTCAATAGTGTTATTCTAATTTTAATCATTTTATTAATTTATCGAGTCATTTGATTTAATTGCTACATATTATTATGGCTACATTTAAAATCGGTGCAGCTATTAGCGCACGCATAGCTAGATGTAATTAGCTTAGTTAACATCAAAATGATCACTTCGGTTTGTAGTGTTTAGTGTATTTAGCTGTAAGGCATACAGTACCGTTAACAACAGAGTTGGTCTCCGTACAATCTCCATATTGTACTCCATTTATCATTTACTTTAATAGTATTTGTCATTCCTTCGTCTGTTAGATACAACTATTTGAACAATATTCTATAATACTTAATACATATTTATTTATTTATTCATCTAAAATATTCTTATAAATAAAACTCGTTGTCGCCTTTAAACAGCAGAAGTTTTACTGTAGTATTGTTGCTGAATTAAAAAAAAAGAACTTAGTAGCAAATATATTGTTCCTTATATTTTAGATTGTGTTTTCCTGTTTTCTTCACACAAAGTAATATTCTTTTGCCACATATGAAAGTCAATATGCTCTTGGAATAACGTAAATTCCCTCAGTTTCAGAACTCTTTTCTGAGGTGAAGAAATACTTCTCTCCACACAAAGTAATATTCTTTTGTCACATATGAAAGTCAATATGCTCTTGGAATAACGTCAAATCCCTCAGTTTGAGAACTCCTTTCTATGTGTGTTGTTAAGATAAGCTTGAGTAATTTTTGATTTAATACGTGTGCCTAGCCACCCTGCACAACACCAGCGAAGTTTTTTCAGTTTAGTTGGACAGAACTGGTGGCTCTCTAACGACCCCACTATCGGGGCCGGACATTTGCAATAAGACTCTCCGGGGCTAGGTTTCCTTTTTAATTAAAAGTCTTTACTTTTGACTTCCAGAAGAAAAACGTGTTGCAACTTATTAGGTACTTATTTAAAAGCTAGGTTACTGTCACAATATTGTGCTGTTATTGTTATTATTCAACTCAAATCTGATTTGACGGTACCAACCTCTATGTCGCGAGGTTTAAACGCTTGTTATTGTTATTTAAGTGAAAGTCTCCAAATTAAGCCCTACAACTTTTGTCTAAAACAATTTTGTGTAAAACTTAGGATAGCACTAGAACAAAATTTGTCGCGTAGTGAAAGCGCAACCGAACTCGCGTGACGAGAACACGCACTAGAATAGAAATGATATGATTAGTTTATAAGTATCTAACACTGTTAATTTTGAATAAAACTTTGTTTGATTGATTGATAGAACAAAATTTTTATCTCGTGTGGCATAATAATTGTTATTAACAGTAACAGCCTGATGCACTTTGTAAGACCCCGCATGTGATAGATACTACGGTTGTGACTACCAAATATATTAATTTGCGATCAAAAAAGTGTGATTAATTAATTTCATGAAAAGATGACCTGTTAAATTTAACAGACATGACTCCATCTTGAATTTTTTTAAATAAAAACCTTTTATATCATAATTTTACAAAAATATTGTTTTTTGAGTTGGTTTCAAAAACATAACCTGTTCGAAGATATGAGGGTTTCAATTTGTTGAGCGAAATTATACCTTTTAAGCATGTTTGCCATCCTTGCAAAACTATCAATTTGTAGTCCTCGTAGTAATTAGGTACTAGGAAATATGAATGAAATATTAAAAATTTAATTTAACAAAAGCTTGGGAACAGTGGCACATGACAGCGGCCATGTTTCGTTTCACGTGACCCAGTTACCAACGATCTAATCTTCTCGAAATTGCAACAAAAATTAGTCGTAGCCGATAAAAACGGGTCTGATTAGAACGACTTCCATCTAAGTTGTGCGATCGGAAATACAAACTAGGTTAGAAACGTAGGTACTTACCAAGAAACAAGCCAGAACGTCCACAACGATTAGTTTAGAGTAGTCAGCCTAAGCCAAAATAATTTAATACTGCATATCAATAAACTAAAACGTTATATTATTATCCCTGAGGTAGTGTAGTCGCGCGCGGACTCTCACTCCGCGTTCGTCTGTTGGTGATATTTCCGTTATCCGCCACAATATGTCACTGCGCACTGCCCCACTAAGTAGCTTCTCGGACAATAGTCTAGACCACCTATTAACTTTTCTATGCAAAAGCTGCGGACATGCGTAGTGGCGAAACAAGAATTGGTATTATTATGGCTTTGTATGGCCCTCCTCTCGCTTCGCTCGCTACGAGGGCGCAAGCGACAGAAATTAACCAAAACTCACCCAAGGCATGCCCAAAATTAAGAAAAAATCACGAATTAATAAAAACCAACATAATCTTAAGAATAGTAAACAAAATACATCTTGCGACCGACGGGAATCGAACCCGGGGCGTACGAAAGACAATCAGAACGTCTAACTACTACACCATCAGAGGCGTTGAAAGAATTTCGCTGGACCGTAAAAACTTGGGTAATTCTGATACATTCAGCCATTACGCATGTCCGCAGCTTTTGCATCGAAAAGTTTGTAGGTGACCTAGACGCTTGTGCTCCTCAGTTCAACCTGATAAGGCGGTACATAGAGGATCAAAATGTTAGCATGTACCGTTAGCCATCAGCCTGTGCTCGCACAGAGCCAATCAGAATAGCTGAAAGCGTGGCCAAATTTGAAATATTAGTATACTGATGTCTTTACAGTGCAATGGATTGCTGTCAACTGCTCTGGTGGTAGAGTAGTCAGATGCTGTGTCTGTGATACGGCAACCCGGGTTCGATTCCCGTCGGCATTTTTAAATTGTTTTAATGTTATGTTTGACAGTTACTTTTGGTTAGTTTTTGTTGGTTGCGCCCCGGTAGCGAGCGGAGGGCCATGCGTAATCGGTGTCATACAGGATGTCGACACAGGCTAACGGTACCGGCTAACAGGTTGGTCTTCTGTGTACCGTCTTGTTTCAACCCGACGAACTGGTAGAGTGGAGTTATCTTCTGCAAATTTAGATTGCTGAGTGCGAGTCCGCGCGCGACTGTTTATGTTCAGATGGTAGCTCCAAGATGGCGGGTTTACAGGGGGGGTTTTCGGGGCCATGGATGACGAATTCGCTGTCAAATTTTTCAAATTCAAAATGGCATATACAATACAGCGAACAAATTCTATTTATGATTCTATTCTATTGAAAAATTTATAACCGGGAAATTTCGGAGTCAAGGCGAAATAATCTTTGTAATAGCTTGTTGCGAGATATTCCGTAATTGTAGCAAACTAAATGTCAATGCGTTTTTGTAGCGACAAGCTTTTTCGTCAGTCAATCGACATTGATACACTAATTTAATTTAATTTTCAAACAAATTTAATTTTATTTTCATCTTTTTAGTACATAAAAGCTTGTTTTTAAAAAGTTTCATTATTTATCAAAAATGCAATGGAAACTAAAAATTCATATTTTAAGTTGCGCGCGCGACCGTTCTCAAATATTAGCGCGACTACTGCAGGGTTAAAATAGAAACTTGGCTAAATCCCGTAGTTAGATAGGTTAATATTACATTAAGCCGATCCAAAACGGAACCAGAACAAATCAAACTCAGCTCAAACGAATTCAAATCAATTAAAGAAATTTAGTAAAAAACTAAGGAAAACAATCAACAACTAACACTAACATAATCAATAGTCAGCAATAATAATAATATTTGTAATATTGCAAGTGTATGTATGCGATTATGTTATTTTTTTTTATTGGTTATAGGTACTATTTTCATTTACGGAACAATAATGTATATGAAACATGCCCTATTATAAGCACGTTTTTAACGAATGTGTAAGAGGTCTATTGTTTTTACTGAATGAGTCACCCTAGTCTTTTGTATATATATTTGTTTATTTTCCCGCTTAAGGCATGAATTACTATAATTAGATTGGGCTTTTTAAGCCCATCATACAACCAAATTGCTAAAATTAATTAAAACTGTTTGGCAGCCGGGATTTTAAATATCATAAAGCAGGGACCCAAGCAACGTCTTTAGATTATAGTCAATTCTGTTTCATATAGTAATATTTTCCGGCGCACCAGTCCATAATAGATCTTCTGTAATCTTCCTCTCAGCTATACTTCTCTATTAATTGATATATAAAAGATCCGTGACTGTTGAACATCTGTCACTTGTCCGCAATATGCATAGCGAATAGCATAATAATCGAATGAAAAGTATACGACGGCGACGGACTATCTATCGTCTTTTGTTTTAACGGGAATTAGCCGTTAATTCTTTAGAACTTATCTAGCTGTGCAGGCTTTCTCCGGGAACCAGGGTGACCACCTTTTAGCCTGGTAAAAACCGGAGAAATTATTTTGCCAGCGCATTCACCATTTTCACACAGTTCACAATAAATTATTTATTAAAATATATCTATACGAAACAACGCAACGGGTAACGAATATTTTTTAATCAGAAATAACATTTATTTTCATTAATAAAATACCCTATTTTTGGAATATCTAAAACTTAATAAACTAACATAAAAAAGCTAAGTCTTTAGGTATTAAAACAAAATTACACTCGTACATATCTACTTAAATTTGAAAGTAGATTTATTATTGGTGCGACATTTCAGTAAATCTTTTTGCGCATCTTTTGACAAATATTCTGCAAATTTCTGGCAGGTGAAATTATAGTTTAGTTTTGTGCACAATTCCATTTTAACCAATTCGTCTCGCGTTTTATTTCCTTCACCAGTACGACATTATCGAAAACACTCGTTTAAATATGCATTGCCAATTGGGACTGAAAAATTATTTCAATAATTTTCAACACTCCCGGAAAATTATCGCACTTAAACAACTTTACCCATATTTCATCCATAGACAGAAGTGAAAAATCTTCTTCTTGAAGTTTTCTTAATGCCAGCGCCAGAGCAACAAAACGTTTAAAGCGGGGAATCACTAACCGAACGTTGCAGGACAATTATTTGCATTTAAAGATCCTTTACAGGCGTAGCCGACTATATCAAAATGGGCCTCTCCTATTGGTCAATTCATCTCGTATTACGATATGTCTTCGTGATGCAATCAATTTCTCACAGGAGCTCTCGTGGTGTAGAGGTTTAGATCGTTGGGTCTCACCTAGAAAACGCGGGTTCGAACCCCGTTGCTTTTTTTTTATTTTTTTTTAACGATTATGCTTCTAAACAGCTTTTTTTCTTGATTTTGGGTATATCTTGGGTTAGATTGGGTTAGCACCTGGTTAGTTTCCTATCAGTGTTGCCAGATCAGTTTTACAGTTAGGTAGTAGATTGATGTAAAAAAAATAGTAGATTGATTTAAAAAATAGTAGATTACAAATTCACTATCTAGCTTTAAAAAAAAACATACCTATTCATGGTAAAACTGAAGTAAAGCAGAACTAATACCACTAACCACTAACAGTAAACTAATAACACCTGTTATTCAGTCGGGTTTGAGTAAACACGCCGACACAGACACACAAGTGACAAGTCGTAAGCAAAATGCTAATGACATTATTGACATTTAAACGATTCAAAGAAGGAGCCGGTGAATCCCTTATATGTATATATAGAACTAGTGGTGGTGGTGGTGCCATATTTTAAAACTGCTTAAAAATAGCAACGTAATTCCACTTCACAAAAATAATAAAGATCTTATGTTAGAATTTTAAGATTTCTGTTTAATTTTTTAATTTTTTTCTTGTAGTTTGAGAATATTTATTCAAGTATTCTTTTTTTCTCTAAATAATAGTAGAATTTACCTTTAAGAAAGTAGAATAGTAGCAAAGGGTCAAAAATAGTAGATCTACTATAAAAATAGTAGATCTGGCAACACTGTTTCCTATTCTTGAGCCCCCATAGCGAGCGAAGGGCCATGCGGATCGACCAATAGGAGAGGCCGATTTTGATATAGTCGGCTACGCCTGTAAAGGATCTTAAAACGTCAATTATTTCCAGTCGGTCGATTCGTTTGACGATCTTTTATTGCGATGTTGCCATGTTGCTAAGACGGTCAAACCATCAATATTATTGGAATGGTATTATCGGCGAACGAAAACCGGAGATTTATCTGAAAAACCGGAGAACGGAGAACCGCTATGAAAATCCGGAGACTCCGGGTGAAAACCGGAGAGGTGGTCACCCTGCCGGGAACGGCGAAAGTCTAAATAAAGTCCGCAATGTGAAAATTATATTTTATCAACATACGTGCATATTATTGCGACAATGAGATAATTAGTTAATTATTGGTGACTAATTGTCGGCAGTAAAAAGACAATTATTCTTATTGATGAAATCTTCCATTGAGGATATTAAGAGAGTTGAATAAATTGTTGAAAACCACGGATTTTTTCCAATAGCATTTGAAGGGCACAGGGGAAAAGGGGCTAAGTCAAATTTTATGATTTTGATATAAAACCATTTTAAATTTCAAAACGCTAAAAAAACTACAAGTACCTATTTGGATTCTCAAAAGTCTCCTTTTACCAATATGTTTCCTAGCTATCTGAGATATTTGAGTCATAAACTCAAAAGATGCAAGAAAATATTTGATGGAATAATACGTAAAATAATCCTGAGATTATTTTTCCACAGAATTTTCTCAAACTCTGCAAATTGGCAAATTTTTGGGCCGAAATTGATGGACCATGAGCGAATAAGACAAATTTAATAGTCAAACTAACAGTATATGAGTATAAGGTTACCTGCCTAAGATATTTCGGGAAAAAGAAATTAGCTGTTTCTCTACAAAATTTTGGGAACAATAGGTTTTCTATCCATCACAACAGCAGAGGCCCATGTCCTATTATAATGTGTCTCTATACTTGATTAACCTAGGGTGTTATTTCGAGACTCCGAACTGCCTTATTGACTGAATTAGAAAGCTACTTTTTTTCTTGCAGAATTTATTCAGGTGTTTGGTCCACAAAAATGTGTTAATTGCCTTCTGAAAGATGTTCCAGTATAAAGGGCCAAGATTTTTTTTTGAAGATTGGACGAGGTATTCCTTCACTGTTTCAAATCTGGCTTTCTGAATAATGATTTCTATATTCTTATCACTTTCCATATAAAAATGGTCCCTGATAGGGAAAGTAACTCGAACAGAATTTGATATTTTTTGTTAGTGAATAAGGTTATCCAAGCCTCTTCTATCTTTAACAGACGAACGTGGCATCCCGGCGACTACAGCTAAGGAGAAAAGCAAACATTCTAGCTGAAGTATTTTCAACGCCCTGTACCTTAAACGTTCCCCATGGCAAGGCTCTCTCCAACGTATTCAACATCAACACTACCATGACAGAAGTTAAATTTTACCAGCGTGACATTCGTAAAATCCTCAAAGAGCAAAAGGCATGTTAAAGAACTGCGCTAACGATACAGATTTTTTTCCATGTTTTATCGCAAGGTTACGATGGATACCCTTCTTAGAAAGTCGCTCGAGTGCAACAAGTTCCAAAAAAAGGCAAGAAAACCACGCTTTCAAACTATCGATGAACTGCCTTGCTTCCAATAATCTCCAAAGTCCTGGAACGTGTAGTCAATCAGCAACTACTCAAGTACTTCGAGACCAACAGAATAATTATCGATAACCAATACGGTTTCCACAAAAAGATATAGACAGGAGACATATTGGCCTATGTCATTCACATATGGAGTAGGGCAATTGAGAACTACGGAGAATATCGAGCGATTGCGTTTAATACTTCGAAGGTGTTTGACAGAGTTTGGCATGACGGATTGCTCTACAAACTGCCATCCTTCATACTGTCAGCGTCTCTCTGCAGGTGTCTTTTCAGTTTCTTTAAGAACCCGTCTGTGCACGTTGCAGTTGATGGATACATCTCAGACTCATTCACCATTAATGCGGGAGTGCCTCAGAGCGCAATACTTTCACCAACTCTGTTTCTCAACTATATTAATGACCTGGTTGAACGAAACGAATAATCATGTATACCCTTGTCTCCCAATTTAGATCAGAAAAACCTTTACCAGTGACTGAGACATCACCGAAGACAGAAGCAGATTATAACAATTAATCAAGATCTGGAGAAAGTTCGAACCTGGGGAACTAGGAATTTGGTCCAGTTCGATGCAGCACAAACCCAAGCAGCCACGTTTACCAAGAACGCCAATATGGCAGGAACGACCATTCCTTCATCTCCGTCAATCGGACTACTGGACGTCTCGATCAACAGTAATATGTCCTGGCACGATCATCGCAAAATCAACCTCGCAGAAGCTTGGTGCGCTATTTCGTAACAAAAACCACGTTGCTAACATCGCAAAATCACTGCCTTTTTGCCAGTGGTTTCTGGGTATACATAAAATACACTTCCTAAGTCAGAGACAAGTGCCGTTTGTAGTATACATCATTAGTAGGAATTTTGAGGATAGGAAAATGTTTACCAAAGTCTATACAGATTGAGCCTTTTACGTTTGATTTACGACTTGAAGGCTTTTACACTCGTCACATGTGCTGCACGTGTCTATTCATAGGTAACCAATAGCTATATTAAAATCTGTGTAGAAAACGGTTCTACGGGTTTCGTATAGTACTTCGCTGCCGGGGTGCATCTTTTTACACATTTCCCACATTTTTTATGTTCAGCTCTTAGGCGCTCTGACAGTGTTTGGAACTAATAATGATTGCCTCTGCCCTTAAATAATGATATATGCTCTTTAATTTTATTACGAGTATCATCAGACAGCTTCAATGGTATTTTTGAGTGTTTTCTCTTTTGTTGATAGCAAGCATGCGTAAATACTCACTTCTACGTTTTGTGATGCCATGTAAAGCTATAAACTAATCACGATAAACCTCTAATTCAGTAAGCATATTTTAAATTAAATATCTAATCTTAAATGAGCATCTTCTTCATCCAGCCGAGGTAGTCTATTTTTGACTGGAACAATACTACCACATGAATTGGAGTTTTGTTTATCGGTTGAAACTCCTTATAATATTATTCATACCATCCGTAGGGATCTTTTTGGAGCAGTGCTGAAGTTTGCGATCCCATTCTCTACCAATTTCATGGCTTTGCAGCTTCATTTTTTGATTCACATCTGTTAGTCTTCCATATATTGGCATTTTTTGTGGAAGACACCGTTTCCAAACCCTGACAATCACTTAAGTCACTTTCCATGATAGACAATGTTCCTAGCAATGTTTACTAATGAAAAACATTAAGAACACTGACAAATTGACACGAAAACGATTAAAATCGCGAACACAATGCTACCGAATAAACGCGTAAAAACGCGACTTAGCTCGTTTTTGCTCGGTACCGCACACACAAATCACGTTATTCCCCTGTACGGGATAATTTTCTTAGTAAATATCTCCTAACTTATGGTGTTCTTGCCGTTGATTTAGCCCGTGCTTCCCCTTTACCCTTCATTTTGTAACTAACCCTGAACAACTGTGGACATAATCTTTTGATTCGTACACATTCAGGGTGTATTAATAAGAAGAACGGATGACTATAGGTCTCTGCCTCAATCACGATATATCCCAAAACTTATTTTTTCTACTCCTAAACTTTAATTTACTTATTAGACAAACTGCCTGTCCTTTAATGAGATTCATTAAGACACAGGCCTTTCAGTAAAATACAGATTTATAACCAAAAAATATGCCCGCTTACAGGAATGTTCAATATCAGAGATTGCCATTACCCTGAGAAATTTAAAATGTATCAATTTTGACACTTCACAGGTACTTTACTTAGTAAATTTAGAAAATAGCTGTTATGAAATAATCGTTGCATAATATACGAATTTTTAATTATTAGGTAAAATAGTGTAGGCAACTGGCATTTAATGGCTCTTAAGACACTGGCAATCACTGCGACACTCGCGTACGACTCGTGTCGTAGTTGTCAGACTCGCAGCTAAATAGCTATCACTACTTGCGAACAGAAACTCGAACATATCTTTTAGGAAAACATTTTACGATTTTCACAGATGGTAGATTCAGGATTTTACTTTCGATA
Organism: Pissodes strobi; assembly: GCA_016904865.1. NCBI lineage: Eukaryota > Metazoa > Arthropoda > Insecta > Coleoptera > Curculionidae > Pissodes > Pissodes strobi. Next base: position 48,459 of record MU182447.1, on the reverse strand, counting down.
TTAATTATCACCGGGGATGTAAAATGAATCACGTAGATTACCTTAGTAGGCACCCAATTCCAGAAAATCATTTAGTTGCGAACATGATAAACCTAACAGAATAATAGTGGATTATTGTAGTGCAGCAAGATGAAGAACTCACTGGCATCATAAAAAATCTTTACAGCGAAAAACTGGCAGCCAATAATAGTATATTATTTTATATGGAGGAAAAGTGATACTTTTCATGGCGCGCTCGTGTTTAACGGTAATAGAGAGCAAGCCATGAAAAGTAACTTTTCCTCCACATAAAATATGCTGTTTTTTCTTCAAATGTCGACAAATGAATGCAAAAATATCTCTTTTTAATAGTAATAATAATAATTATTATCAAAGATAAGTTGGTTTGCAAGGCGGCTTAGACCGGTATCGGTGAATAGGCACAGGTCGTTGCTATGGTAATGTAACATAAAGCTGTCAGTGGACACTGTCAACATTAATTATTTTTTTTAAATTGCGTCTCCGATTGCGTTTTAATTCCGTATTGATAAGCAGTTATTGAGTAAGTTCGATTAAGTTAATAACCAATTTGTTCCTAAATTAGTGATTTTTAGAAATGCAGTGCACAAATTGAGTTATAAATACAAATTTTAGTTTAATAATTCTTGAGTTGTTGACGCTTGCTTTGTTGTTTGTTTGTATCTATGTTGCTATGGTAACACTTGTACCTCCGCCGGCGGAAAAGTGAAAAGTAAAGCTCCGGCGGAGGAAAAATTAAACTTCACGGCCGCCTACACAGTCGAGTAATGACGGATTTACTGACGTTTGAAGAAAATAGTAATTTACGTAACAAGTCCGGAAAATACTGTTTTTTTGGATGAGTAGACAAAATTCTAGGACGAGCCGTAGGCGAGTCCTGGAAGTCTGCGAGTCCAAAAAAACTATTTTCGGACGTGTTGCGTACACTATTTTTTCGGCAACCGTGTAGAATAACGAATCAATGAAACACATTTCTTTATTATTTTTCTTTGTCAAACCATGCAAACTTTCAAAAATCAAAATGTCAACTAATTTCTTGTCAAATAGGTGTCAGTCGTTATTTCGCTGCTATGGTAATGATCAACTGCATTTATCAAAACCATACCTACCAAGATTTTCATACAACAATGATGTTATTCTCCCTAGTCCGGGATAAATGCTACTTTCTCAAAGAAAAAGCGGTTGCCGAAAAAAGATATTATTGGTTTAGTAAAATGGCCAGTTTTGTGGCAAATTATGTTTCGGCTTGCCTAAATCGCTTGTATATGAAAGATTCATCGGGAAAAAATCTGGTTATTTATACCCCATTCCGAAAACGTCCATTACTTTTGAAACATTATCGATCACTTAGGGCCATTTGTGACATCGAAACAGAAAAATAATCTCATTATTGCAGTAGTCGTCGCATTTAGTAACTTTGTGTTTTTAGAGGCAGTTAGAAATGCCAGTAATAATTTATGAATTATTTTTGACACAATAATTTTGTTTTAACTTTTTACGGGGTTAAATCTTTTTGTCTCGGTAGAATCGATTTTGGAACCAGTGTTCGCTGCTGTGAATTACACGTCTCCTCATAGCAAATTACTATGACCAAATTTACTAACATGGAAATAAATAGCTGATGCGCCCATCTATAAAATATACAACGGTTTTGACATTGCTTATCTTAATCGTATAAACACGTCCAATTTATTTCGCTATAATCTCGAAATATCTCATTAGAATATTAGTGGCTGCCAATTTTATTAGAGATTACTCCTAGAAGCCCGTACACACATTTGTCAAAGATCTCGCTGATCGAAACGTCAGATAGACGAAATTAAACGTTCGAGAGATAGCCAGCCTTGTTTCCTAATGCGAAATTATTTATAACTAAATTTGAAACGTTTATTTATGAGATGACATTTTATTATTATGATACATAAATAATAAGCCCGATAAATAATAATTAATTCGGTTAGTAATGTCGCGGTTTACGCAATTCGGTGAAAATATTATGGTATGGCGTCGCGATATCTTAGATATCTGACCGAATTTGAGCTAAATTAAAAAATATTCACCATGTAACGTATTTTTTCAAATAGACAGTTTCGCTTGAAATTTATATATTTTAATTATTAATAGAATGCATTTGAAATAAAAATGTCAACGTCTTAGCTTTAGGAATACTTACACATGTTATGATGGATTTCGGACTTATCAAAGATAGTAATTTGAATTTTTATGTAGTAATACGTTTTTAGTCTCAACTCTGGCGGGTAATGCCCAATTTTAACACTTAATAAATTATTATTATTAGTATTATTATTATTAATATTATTTTCCTTCTGTCTCGGTTGAAACCGGATTACTGACGGGTGGTTTCTCTAACAGGGAAGAAATTCATCTTATTCTGTTAGATGTTTAGAATCTTCCTCACTATGTGGCAGTTTTGGAGTATAACAGTCCTCTGAACTACACCGACAAGTTGGGCAACCTACCAAGGTTTTTTTGTAGGTTCTTCGGTACAACACCTTTAACGGACACAACAATCGGTATTACACTTGTACTGACCAGCTGCCAAGTGTGTTGCAGATCTATAGCAAGATTTTGATATTTTCTGATTTTCTCCTGCTCGGTTTTAAGGAGATTAGTTGTCAGTGGGCAAGCAATGTCTATGATGATGGCAGACTTATGTCGCTTATTGACTAACAGTAGGTCAGGACGATTATGATCCACAGTCCTGTCGGTTAGTACGGGTCTATCCCAATATAAAACAATGTCATCGGACTCCAGGACTGGGGATGGTGTATACTTATAGATAGGTGGAGGGTTATTATTATTATTATTATTATTATTATTATTATTATTATTATTATTAT
>MU182447.1:0-33647 GCA_016904865.1 Pissodes strobi | reverse complement strand
TACACAAGACTGATTATTTTTGCTGCTTGTTAGCTCGTTTGCTGTCAGTTGCTGCTCAAGTGGAAATACTAATCTTAAGAACGCTGCTCGTGATGCACCGCGCTGCCATGCGACGCGACGCGCTGCTCGCTGCTTCTCAAATGGGAATCCTCCTTTAATGAGTCTCATTTTCGTCACTTTTACAGTGTATTTCGATAATTGTACTATTGAAAAAGTAATATAGGTGTCATCAGATGATTAATCAACCATTTTCTGATAATTCTAACATGGTTAATAAAACGCATGTCTAGTGCAAACTTTTTGTTTCGGTATTTTTAAATGCTATGCACTAAGTGTCCTCTCAGTGTTTTCTTGATAATTATACTGATCCATAGTGCTATCTATAAAAGTAAAATTACCTGCACAACTGCTGACATCTCCAAATTGGGACATTGCCGCCACCATGTTCAATCATTGAATATTGATACTCAAGTTTTATTGCCGTGTTTCTTGTGCTTCATTCTTTCGTCGGTCCTCGGATCTAAAAATATTAATTTTAGTTTCAGTACTAAATGCAACAACTTCTCAACTTTTTATAGATTTTGTAACATACTATCCTGCAAACTCTGATCGTTTTTGCAATTTTTTTCGTACATTTTGCTATTCGACCATTTTACCTTGCTCTATGCAAAGAATTCTTACAGTTTCTAGATTGAGCACCTTTGAGAATTCATTTGTTAACGCGGTGGCTAATTTGAGCGTACTTAACATTGAATTGTTCGATATTTTTCTAACTAAGAATGCGTTCTCACCAACGCAACGGTTTAGTTTTTTGGAGGACCGAAACGTGGCTTTATCTTGTATGAGCCAGAGCTTTTCGTATTTCGTATACGTGAGTGGGCCCAGATTGGGCCCTCCACTGTATCCCTGGGTCTATTGTGGCTCACATATGTGGTTTCCACTAGACAAGAGGCTGGATCCTTTTCATGAAATCGATTAGCTTTCCTGGGGTGGATAGTTTTCAAATCTATGGGCCATTTAAGAATTTCCAAACACTATTTGTCTGATTCTTTCCATCGCTGGACAGTGGCATAAAACATGCTCCATTGTTTCTTCGTCCTCCAGCACAAGCGGCATTCCGTTTCTTTGGAAAGCCCTATCTTGTTCATGTGGTTTCTTAACAAACAATGGCCAGTGTACATGCTAACTACAGCATGTACCTGCTGTCGGCTAAGTAGAAGTAGTTGTCTAGTTCTCATTCTTGATGACAGATTCACTGCCATCTTTGAATGAGTTAGGCTCGGTAACTCTCTCCATTTGTCTACAAATTGCTGTTTTGTCCACCTGCTATTCCCAGTACTAGTTCTGGTCCTATGGAGGCCGTTGCGACTGCCTGCTTCGCAAGAGCATTATTTCTTTCGTTGCCTTCATATCTTGTATGCCCAGGTATTCAGATCAGTGCAAGTTTATTTTCTGTACCTAGTTTGATTAGTTTTCCGGCAGTTACATATTGCCTTGGATGAAGCCAGAGCCTTTAAATTATTTTATGATGATGTATTCAATTGCTGCACGTGTCCTATTTATAGTTGTAGCGATATTGCCGTAAGATTTCCTTTGCTCCATAAATCTATGACAATTTTTCGCACAGACTGTGGAATTTAACAGTTTCGTTCATTCGTTTTCAATAAAACTCATTTTACAGTAATTATTACGAGTTGCAGTGCTAACCGATGTAATAACAGACATTGGCACGCAACAATTCCCACATGTGACTACCTGTTCGTCAACAAGGTCGATGTGGATTAAATATAAGTTGTTTTTTGCTTCAAAATAAAGTGGCGTATCGCTGTTTTGAAGAAAATTTAAATGCAGTTAGATATTTGGACATATAATAGTCCAATCAAACCTTTTTGATATACTTGATGATGTTTCTTTATAGGAAGTAATAAACATTTACTTTCAATAAGACGGTACCCCTATTCATAATGCTATTCGAATAAAAGGATATTTAACTACTTTTTTTAAACTATTAGATAGAGACTTATAGACCTATAAGATCGTCATCACGATCTGCGGATCTGACACCTCAATTTTTTTGCTTTGGAGTGACTTAGAAAATAAAATTAGTAAAGAAATCATCTTAACACGAGAACAACATTATCGAAGAATTCGTGAGGCTTTTGCAGAAATATAACTGATGTTCACTTGAAACACATACGATAAATTTTTCAACAAATACAGATATGGGGCATGGATGTAGAGGTACATAATCGTCAGTTAACTTTTAATTGATTCCGAAAAAAGTCGGTTAATTGTACTAACGGTACTACATATATTCGTTTATTTTTTTTATGTTCGGCACACAGCGGTGCGAGTGCGAAGAAAACGGTGGACGTTGGACTTGAAGCGCTGTAGGCTGTAGTTTTCGGGGAAGACATTATACAGATGTCCATTCCAGAGCGAGGCAGTCCTCCAGACAAGAGAGTCCCGCAACAGCAACGTCCTAGGTGTGCGCAACTTAATCGTATGTTGATGAGCAGCTTGTGTCTTATGGGTGTTTCTGTTTATGCACAACTCTGGGCGGAATCATAAGTGCCAGCTCGTTCGAACACCTTCCGTAGTAGTCTCGATAGTAAAGGGATAGGTCCGCTACTTTTCTTCGATGTTCAAGACTGTCAAGATCTTTAGTCAACTCTGGGTCATTCATAAGACCGACTGGTCTTCTCTAGATGGAATCTAATATCTTGAGCAAGTGTCCTTATCTGGACCTTATAGAGCCGTAAGAGCTGATGAGGTGTATACAATATTTTTGCTCTATAGTGTTCTTAGCTTTGGTGGTTTTGGTGACGTGATTACGCCAAGATATGTTGTTTGCTACCTTAATAAATCAGTTACATTGTTTGCATTGTTTGCTTTTTTTGAGAAGACAACTACTTAAGTCTTTCCTGCTTTAAACTGGATATTGTTTTTCTCACCCCATTCCACGATTGCGTTCATATCCTCACTGATGGCAGCAATCTGACTTTCTCGCTCGCGTTGGGAACGAGCAGCGGTCATTGGAGTCCGCGAGATGAATGAGGATGTAAGAGTGTTGTCGTCTTTGCAAAGCTGTAAATAGAATTGTTTGTCTTATCTAAGAGATCGACGGTATAGAGCAGGAACAGTGTGGGAGATAATATATACCCTTGAGGAACTCCGCCATTGATTTTAAATTCCTCCGAGAGATGTCCATGAATATGGATGCTTCGATCCTTTAAGAAATTGGAAAGCCAGAGAAGCAGTGCTGGTGGTAGTCCCTAACAATCCGTCATGCCACGCCCTATCAAATGCTTTGGATATGTCGAGAGCCACTACACGAGATTCGCCGTAGCTATCGATGGCTTTGGTCCACAGGTAGGTCACGTAAGTCAGGAGATCTCCCGTTGATCTGTGCTTGGGGAAGCACATTTCTTAAGCACTATTGGGGGAACGTTATCCGGTTCTGTGGCCTCGATAGTGTCTAGGCTTTTAAATATTCATTTCATTTCGCATTGGCGAAACACCAGACCTGGCATTGAGGAATAGTTGGAGCAGTCTTTCCTTGAGGATCTAAGGTAGAATTTGATGCAAACATTTCGACAAGAATGTTTGCTTTTTTGTCAGTTTCCGCTGTTGAACCATCATCTTTGGTCAGTGGTGGGATTGACGTCTCTGTGAAACCCTTATTTACAGCTTTGGTAACTGACCAAAAGGATCTTGATCCATTAGGGCAGTTGAGAAGATTGTTCTCGATCTGGTTTTTAGTTGTGATGAATATATTTCGATTTTCAGCTGTCAGATCTAGGCGCATTCTGAAAAATATCATGGGAAGTATTGAAAACTATGTTAAAAGCCTACCATTCACCATTTTTACCAACGGATCACGTACTTTTTATAATTTAAATAAGATTAGGAAAAATAATGTAATGCTTTTTTTAGTATTAGAATCGGATAAATTATACCCTTCTAGAATTACATTGTAATGTAGTATTTCTCAGAACTTACCAATAATTGTAGGTCACTCTGTTTTGGAAAGATCAATTTAATTTAATTGAAGAACTCCTCGGCCTTACCCTCATTGTTTTTTCCTTTATCTCTTATATTAGATGTATTTATAATCTTATCTCGCTACTTTTAATTATTTATAATTAAAAACAATAAAATTACTTTATAAATTCAGGCCTGAACAGTGTCTGGACCCCTAGACGTCTTTCTTCGAATTGATTATATAATTTGATATTTGTATTGGGTTAATGGTATTATACAGTGCGTCCGTAAAATAAGGCATAAATTCATTATCTCGTAAACCAATTTTTTTTAAATCGCCCGGACCCGTCGATTTTGTTTTTCGATCGCGCATATTCTGACACAAAATGTAGGGGGGTGTTCCAAATAAGAGTGACAGAATTTTTTTTTTTTATTAAATAGAACTCCCTGTATATTATTACATATTTGGATTCTATACATATATAGTTCTAGACATATTTCATGAATAATGTCCTATACCTATCTCCGACTGTTTTTGAGATATTGACAGTTGAAAATCGACCATTTACCAAGTTTGACAGCCTGTGAAATCTAAACGGCTAAAGATAGAGCAAAATGGTTTGCACTTTCCTATCTTGGTTTTTCATAAGCTATCGTTTGACACTAATTTTCTATTTAACTAGAGGTTAAGTAATTCCGGTTAAATTTAACCTCTGGTTAAATCTAAGGTTAGTTTGGGCTAGTTTGGGTTACGATAGCTTATGAAAAACCAAGAAAGGAAAGTGCAAACCATTTTGCTCTATCTTTAGCCTTTTAGATTTCACAGGCTGTCAAACTTGGTAAATCGTCGATTTTCAACTGTCAATATTTCAAAAACAGCTGGAGATAGGTATAGGACATTATTTATGATATATGTATAGAATTCTCCGCAAAACCCAAATATGCAATAATATACAGGGGATTCCATTTAATACAAAAATATTTTTTTTCTATTTTGGTATCATAAAGAAGTCTTTTCGATACGCAAAGTAGTGTCGAAAAGAAGCTCTTTTCGACACTACTTTTATTGACTGGGTACTATGATATTAACAAAATTGTTCAATGCCAAGGCTCACTAGCAAAAATTTCGACACCGTTTTGAATGGGATTCCTAATAATACAGACGTCAAAAGTGACAAGATGGACGTCCAACTTTTGATCGCGACTTGAATAAATTAATGTTTTTCATTAAAAAACTTGCAAAATAGAAAAAATAGTATAAAATACACGTTTTAAAAGACATTTAGCGCACTCGCACGTTAGGAAACTCCCCGCAAGCGGGTCGTTTCTTAATTTCCTGCTCGTGCGATAAAATATGGTCTTTTAAAACTGGTATCTTAATATACTATTCTGTCACTCTTATTTGTATATCTACATTTTATGTCAGAATATGCGCGATCGAAAAACAAAATCGACGAGTCCAGGCGATTTAAAAAAAAAATGTGGTTTACGAGATAATGAATTTATTCCTTACTTTACGGACGCACTGTATTTATAACAACAAATTTCATTTATTATTATTATTTTCATGTTTTTGTCGAAATGTATGGACTTCCCGTATTGGTAGTTTTTCACACTGAACTGACGAATCAAATGATACATTATACACATGGTTTCACACAATAGAAGCTATTATCGCTCAACAAATTTTAAATTTAACGGATGTAGGAGTTAAAAGACATTAGCGGATCGTAAAAAATATGGCCACTCTATTTATAACTGACCATAATAGTTACGTTGCAAAATGAGAAGGTAGTGTTTGCTATGCTCGTAACCTTGCTAAAAGGCTAATTATTATCTAGCGTTCAGCGGAATTAAAATTACGTAATTGTCGTGTACAAATAATATATACAATCTTTAGCAGAAGTCCGAACTAAAATATGCAAGAATCTAGAACAGAAACTTTGACGACTTTTGTCAATTATAATAGATCTTGATTCTTAGGATTAGATAGGGGTCAGATTGGAAATAAATGTTAAAGAGAAAGGCCATGGGAATATTATGAGGCAGGAGGCAGCATTTTCATGCGTCTCGATTTGGGGGTTGGTGAAAATCTCGATGATTTTTTAGCTTTTTAATCTTATGTTTACAATGATTCAAAACATAACAAATGCAATGTATTTGTTCTTATTTGTTTGGGACAGAAAAGCGTATTTTATGTTCATTTTCCATTATTAGCGTCATGCATTTCTTCATTTTAGTTAGAGAAAAAAGAATATTTTGTGTGTATTTGTATATTCCCAAACAAATAAAATGTTACTTGTAAGTACGTGTTGTGCTTATTAAAATGTTATTTTGTATTTTCCATTTTAATTTTTTATCTATTTCAATTTGCGTCTTTTTCTGTGAAAATTTATGTAAAAATAAACACACAAGGAAAATAGCAGAGTGAAATAAGTAGTCTATGGTGTATTCAAATTGCAGGCAAGCCTTGTTAAAAAGGTTTACGCAATTTTGAGCATATTATACCGAATTTATTGTTATCAAAGATTATTACCTTTTGATATAAATACCATCTTTGTCCAATATTTATTCTATATATTTTTATGTGTAGTTATGTATGGTATTAAATAAATATTGTTTATTTTACTTACAATATTGGAACATCCTGTATATGAACAGCCCTGTATTTTACTTACATTAATCTTCGTCTCTATCAAAAAATAGTACTTTGCTCATTTTCATTCTCCAGTAAATAGTAAGTTCATGATTTCGTGGAGTGTTGCCAAGCCTAGCTTATCATTTTTCTCGGTTACCTACATGAAAAATTACCATTTTAATTCAAACATTTTCTGCAGATATTATTATTACATTTTAATCCAAATAATAAGAAGAGAAACGATTATGCTACAAGAGAAGGCAAATGCATATTTAAACATTTTCTTGCATTACAAAAGGATACGTACACATATTAAGAGAAACTAAAATAAACAAAATGGGAGACCCCAAATACTGACTACTATCACGAGAAAGAAATAAAATAGCAAGAAAAAAATTAAAAAGATATGTATTTACAATTCAAGCATTTATTTCTATTCTAAACAATTTGATAATATCATAGAAATTTTAATGAAAATACGTTTTAAATAATTCACGATATCAAAGTGTAAAAAAAATAAAATAAACATAAAAGGGATAAATAACTTAAGTATCAAGCCAAGAATTTTTTTTAAAAGAAATTGCAATAAGTAAAAAGGAGAACTCAAGTAATAAATATCATACAAGAGAAGAAAATTAAATAACAATCAGAAAACATATGCTGGAAAAGGACAATAATTTGAGAATACCGTTGTGACAATATCAAAGTTTCTAGACTAAATATAAAAGAAGAAATAAATTAAATAATAAGCCAGGAAACAAACGCCGAAGTGCATAAAAGCATGCTCAACGTTTAAACGAAACTGGGATAAATTAAAAGGATGAACATAGATGACAAAGTAATAGAAAAGCGAAAGAAATGAAATTACGAACAGGAAACCAAGCGGCAAACCATTATTAAAAGAGAGAATTCGTAAATTCAAGTATTTGCTTTTCCATTTTATAAACTTGAAAATATTATAGAAATTTTAATAAAAATACATACATTATAAATAATTTGACAATATCAAAGCTTAAAAAAATACGGTGTGTGCTTAAGACCACACGATAGAAGTGAAAACTTCAAGAAAGCAATATTAAAAACTAAATAAAATTTAAAAAAAGTTTCTTGGAGGAGGCATCGATCCTGGTGCCTCTCACATGTAAAACCATCTGAGCTAAGTCGCTGATGGAAGTACGTGTGTTAAAAGTGAATATGGATACAGACAGGCATAATACATATTATTTATGGTAATAGTTGATTAATATGTTTATAACTTGGCAGTTAGGTAGATTATTATTCGAACTAATATATTACAGAAGCTGACAAGACGTACAGGGTAATTTAAATAAGACATTAAATGCCTTATATCTCTTGTTACTGACTGTTTCTCTCTCTCGCTTGGCTTAAGTCGACTGACTGGCTAAATACCGAAGTATAAAAAAATATGCTCGAAGTTTAAAAGAATCTGGAATAAATAAAAAGGAAGAAGGACATTAAATATAAAATAGAAAACCAATATGTCAAAAGGGCATTTAAAAATTCAACTCACTATTTCAATTTTAAATAGTTTGACAGTTCGTACAAAATTTAATGAAATTAAAATGGGGAAAGGGAGAATTTAAAAATTCAACTATTTTCTTTTTCATTTTGATAATGTCATGGAAATCTCAATAAAAATACATACCGATATCAAATTAAAAAAAGGCTAAAACAAATAAAAAGTAAGAAATAAATTAAATATCAAGCTAGGATACAAATACCAAAGCATATTAAAACAGGCTCCAAATTTAGAAGAAACTAGAATAAATAAAAATGAATAACCCATACAAGAGAACGATATTAAATACCAATTAGGAAACGAATGATGACAAAATTGCATTTGGAAATTCATGTATTTATTTCCATTTTAAATAATTTCAGAAAATCACAATTTATAAGCAATTGGATAACTGAAAATGGAGAAATAAATTAAATAACAAGCAAGGTACCAATAACAGAATTACATAAAAATACATATTCTCAAAATTAAAAATAAATAAAAAGGAATAACTCAAATGAGATAATAAGTATTATGCATGCAAATAAATTCAAATATTTATTTCGCTTTGTAAATAGTTTGAAAGAAAGTAGAATAAATAAAAATTAAAATAAATATCGAACCAGGAAACAAATGCTGAAATTCATAGAACCGCGTTCAAAGATTTAAAACAAATTAAATAAATAAAAGCCAAAAATCCAGGAATTTAGTAATATACAAGAGTAGGAAATTAAAAAACACAAGCGGGAAACAAACGCAGAAAAGCGGCATTTGTAAATTTAAACGTTTTGTAATAAGTTTAGAAACGAAAAGGGATATCCTAAATAATGAGTAAGACCATGAGAAAGAAATCGCCGTTGACAGGAAATAAATGCTGAAAAGTACACTTCCAAATTCAAGCATTTGTTTGCATTTTAAATAATTTGACAATATTTTTTAAGTTTTGAAAAATTGAATACATTAAAGGGAGGAACCCAAATAATAAGTAACATTCAACAGAAGGATATTAAACAACAAACAACAAACGAAGGTTTCAAAAAAGCATTTGTTAATTAAAATAATTATTTCACTTTTAAGTAATTTAGCCATATCGTAAAAATTTTAATTAAAACATACCCTTTTAGATGATCATTAAAGTTTAACAGACACTTGAGACAAAGAGCAATAAATTAAATAAGCCAGGAAATAAATACTGTAATAACTGCTGTAGTTTAGAAAAACAAAGAGGACGAAAACAAGTAATGAGTAATATACAAAATAGGAAATTAAATACCAAGCAGTAAACAAACGAAAAGGGATATTTCCAAAATTAAATACTTTTTTCTTACAAATCCTTTGAAATGTCAGACTTTGCAGCCCATTATCTCTCTTATTTTTCGAAATATATTAATAATTACTTTAAATTTTGCATAAACAATAATAATTATATTCTCTTGATTTGACCGGCAGTTTAATTTGCATTGTAGCTTACGCATTAATTTTCCAGAATGGTACATGTTTGATTATAACCTCAAGTATTATGTATATAATATAATATAATTATTACTAAGTAAAGTGCATACTAATAAATGTTCTTCTCGCTCTATTTAACAAGAATTTAATGTGTACGCCGCTAAATGTGCTCGTTTTCTTCATCACTTCGCTCTGTAATTTAGTTATTTACCTATACAGACATCTAATTGATACTGCATGAAAGATAAGTATGGTAATTCCGACGCGAAATGTCAAGCGAGTAAATAATGAATAGTCTATTGATTAGTCTATACATATCCGTATGCCATCTTGCAAAAGGTTTTTGTTTTGAGATTCACGATGGGTTACGGTTATGGCCCGAATGATGTGCATCTTGCATCTTTACTTCCTTGTCTTTGATTTGTCTTTTTTTCATTTCGGGGGCTTTTTCTTGGTATTCAAAGGTTGCGAGGTTAAAGGTCTATTCAACTTTTACTAGTGAGGGAGAGTTAAAATGAAAATAGTTAGACAATTCAGTTAAATAAATAAATTTTCACTGTTAATTGCATTTACTAACCATTTTCATTTTTAGATTTGTTCGTTCTTGACAACAAGGGCAGATTTGTTCCTCAAAACGTCGACCAGTTTTTTTTTAGGTTTTTCAGCTTCGTCAGGGTCACTAAACTAGCACTTGCGCCGTTTTCACCCTGGAAGAAAAAGCAAAAATGTGTAAGATAAAACGATAGTGTCACATGGTATTAATGGCTTAAGGGCTAATTGGTTTACGCCTACACTTCGTACTATTGAAGCTACTTATAAGATCTTTACAAGTACTTTTTTTGAAACTTAAAACGAGTATTAATTCGTTTGTACGCCTCAATTTTCCGCTGCAATGACAATTAAAATTGACCTATTATAGGAACGAAACTCTAAATTCGAATTTTTGATCAGCTTACTTTGATAATACACGTGCATTTTTCACCTCTTGACTGTGTCCAATGATCAGAAGTTGAACTAGTACCAGCTCAACTTCTGGTGCTTGGACACAGTCAAGAGGTGAAAAATGCACGTTTATTATCAAATTAAGCCGATCAACGTGGCCTTCGTCTGGAGTTGAATCTAATGATACGGAGTAGTACTTTGACTGTTTGATTCGAACGATAACTTGATCGAAAACTCGCCTGCGAATTAATTGAACAACTTCCTCGCAAATCGTTGAGAACAGGATAGGTAGTTTGTGTGGCCACTTCTACGGTTTCCATGATTTTTTATATGTTTGCTCAAAAAGTCGTCATACTCTGCCATAAGATTCAATGGTTCCAGGCAGTTACCATTTTTCGGTGAACACAAGATCGCATTTTCACCTCTAAGTGCTAGATCTCTTTTCCTGGTGAACACTATCGTACTCATCAATCTTCTGAGAACTTTTTGCCAATATTTTGCTGCATCGTTTGCTTGTCATGTCAGTCCTCGATCAATACACCCCACTTCTTTAGAGCGGCTTTTAAAAGCAATTACAGACTACAGGAAGTTTTTGAATTTTCATGTTCACGCAGACGAGACGTTGAGCAGCGTTTTTCCAATTACAATAATCATCATGAGTAAACTGCAAGCACGTTCGGGAAAAAAGTTTGCATACATAGCAGTATACGTGTCGATTACTAGGAAAAAAACAGATCCATGTATGTTTTATGATTTCACCGTTCCGTGTTCTTCGGAGAAAAAAGTTGTTTGGCATTGGCTTATAAACCTCCTTGCAGCACTTCCATCGCTTTGCTTCAATGATTTCCAAAAAAACATATCACTGTCACAATTTTGTTGTGCTTTTTACGCGGAAATCTATACTTTATGTCATAAACTCAGGCCATAATCCATTATCAATTTCTAAGCAACCATTTTCACTTAAAGTTAAAGCAGGTGCAGGAGAAACCGCTGGAATTGGCAAGATGTCGAAAACCTCTGTCAAAATTTCTGTAACTTGAAAAAGCAAATAAAAATGTAATTTCTTTAGAGTAAAGCAAAAGGTAAAAGAATAGCAAAAAAATCAAAAATAACTTTTCCATCTCAACCAAAATAACATTAAACTGAATATTTTTCAGTAGGAAAGTCAGTTCGGTCCAGGCACTTGGCAACTGCTTTATTTATGTTCATATTAATTTTTATTTTTAATTATTCCTCTCTGCGAGAAGACAGTAGCAAATTTTTCAATTACTCTCGAATGTCTGTTGGAAGCTTTGATAAATTAAAAGCGATGATACAGAACTATTTACAGAAAAACGACAAAAATATGTGAAGTTGTATTTCACCAGTGGAGATGATCGCAGTAACATTGAGATAAGAAAATAAATAGAATTTCTACATATTATTTATTTTTCAATGAAAAGAAACACGTTCCACAGTAGTTATAATATTACGACAAATAACACCATTCGAACAAGTATGAGTCGTCAGAAGAGATGGTTGAATATGACGGAGCAAAAATATTTGTTTCTTGTGTAGATTCAGCGCTCGTTCTCCCTACAGCTTGAATAAAGGAAGGTTGCAATATAGTATAAGTTTTATCAGAATTGTGCAGTGTAGTATGTCCTGGATATAATGGTATTTTGTTGCTATGTTGTTTGTGTAGGATGTAAGTATTATATACTAAAAGGTATGCATGCTGAAGCATGTGATAATTAGCATTAAGTAGTTGCGTGTTATTTGCTGGAATCTAAATTAATTGCATTACTTCAATCTGGAATTCACAAATTTCTTCCTCATTGAAATGTTCTAAAGAAGGTCCTATGCCAGCAAAAAATGCCATATGACGATCTTTGTAACTTTCGGGTGATGGCGCTGGAGTTGCTTCAAATACTGTAATCATCCGTTCTTCAAATGCAGTCATCTGTTTGCTTTTTCTTTTTGGTCCCAACTGCATTTCTGGCTCATTAGTGTCATGTTTCTTTCTTCTTTGCCTCTTTTCGTTAACAATCTCTACTTCTTCATTGCAATCGTTATCAGTATCTAAACTATATTCTGTTTCTTTTGCAAGTGCAATTTTTTTCAAAAAAAATAGTTGGTCGCGATACACATATTTTTTAAAACGGTTTTAAGCCGTCTTAAGAAGCTCTCCTTGATATTGATTGATCCCTTTCTTCGCAACACATTTTTCAACAAATAATAGTCAAGTTAATTGTGTACAGGGCCATTCCTTATGTTTAGACGTCTAGCGCGGTTATTACACAAGGTAGAAAAAACTTTAAATACAAAAGTTGTAGGGATCACTCTAAATCGCCAGAAAATGTTCTAAAATATTATACAGGGATATCGCAAAGTTGATAAAAAACACAAACATGGTAAATCTTTAATGGATTACCCTGTATATTGAAACAAAAATTAATAGATCTTTTTTTTCTGAATTGAAAAATATATAATGTGTTGACATTTGGTTTAGCCGTTTTCGAAATATTTACTTATATCGTTTAACTAAATCGCAATTATCATTTCTATTTAACAAATAAGTTATAATTAACATATTATTAATATATTTATTTATTTTCAATAATCAAAATAAAACCAAAAAATTAACAATTTTTTTTCATAAAATAATTTATGAAAATTCACAAGTGTTCAAGGTGACCGCCGTCATTTTCAATAGTTTTCAAAATGCAAATGTTTAGAAAACGGCTACATCAAATAAATGTCAATATATTGTATATTTTTGAATTCAGAATAAACAGATCTATAAATTTACCATGTTTGTGTTTTTTATCAACTTTGCCATAGCCCTGTATTAAATTTTAGAACAATTTCTAGCGATTTAGGATGATCCTTACAACTTTTGTATTTAAAGTTTTTTTTTCACCTCGTGTAATAACCGCGCTAAACGCTGTCTCAATATAAGGAATGACCCTGTACCTGATTATTTAATTCCTTTTTTTTAGCTATTTTGCCACAGGATATTCATTTACCTACCTTCATCACCGGTACAAATTAGGAAGCTCAACTATCCTTGGCATTGTTCAACAAGTCTCGAAAGTTATAAGGAATGTTTTGCATAATGATTGTTTTCCTAAACCGGATAGAGAAAAATGGAGATCAATTGCAGAGATGTTTGAGAAACGCTCCAATTTTCCGCTTGTATATGAGCCATAGTGTAACCAACCTTATTCGCCAATTGCGCTTTCAGTTGGTACATATGCCTAGCTCACTCAGCCGTTTGTGATTTTATTATTTTTAAAGGCGTGGGTTAAAGTTTATGGCAGTTAGAGCGGGTGCCACTAAATTTTTACTCTACGAAATTTTTCAGAAATTCTATCTGTCTGAAAATCGGATAATAAAACTTAGAAAAAATACCCTTTGAAAAAGAGTAAAAAAATAGAATGAGATTGAATTATAGCCTAAATGCAGTTGCCAAAATAAACACCAGGAATACAAACAACCAGTTTATTAAAAAAATACTGCTTGGGTAGAACATTCTCCTTTCTTAAAATTTAGAAGAAGTTCTGATTACTGATGGTTAATATTATGCTAAAAAATATTTATGGAATATCACTTGAGCTGACCTATATACGCCACACAAGTGGTAATTAATGTTCAAATTACAATTCATTAATTGCTATATTAATTAAGTTTCATCTTGACACTTTAACACTAGAAATTACAACAATCAAGTATCAATTAAACAATTTAGGCCTGGTTCTCACTGCGATTAAACTTCAAATCAAAAAGTAGCGCTAGTTATGGTACTTTAGCAAGTTTCTGATTAATAAATTAACATTACTAATTACCATATAAAAATCTCAATAAATTACCTCGATGCCAATTAAAGAGAGGAGTTATCTTTAAAAGAACAATTTAATATTACCGAGTTACTATTGCTTAAATATGTAGCAATTGATATGTTAAAATTTAGGAATAAATATCCACTAAACTACGCTTAGATTATTCCCTTGGCAGCTGGAATATAGAAGACTTCTAAAATGTCTCCAAAATGCTAAACTAAAAGGGATTTACTGAATAAAATATATAGAAATAAATATAGCCGCACCAATTGAGCTCAATTGACCGATATCAAGGCGAAACGTTCAATAATAAGGTTTAAATAAGTTAAGTTAAATGTCTCCCATGGGTTTTACAGATAGATATAAATAACTTAATATAAATGGCATAACCGCCCTAATTATACCATGTAAATTTAGATAATACCAAGAGAGACAACGGTAAATGAATTACAGTATATTAGAGGACTGTCTCTTATTAAAATCACTAAATAAGTTCTAAAACTGAACTCAGTATCACTGGAAGTAATATTTCCAGTAGCTGTTTCTCGGTGGATTATATTTAGTCTTTTCACTTGAAAAATTAAAGATAGTAGCACGATAAATCACGCACAAAGCTCAACATATTAGCTGTACTGATTTATTGTTAATTGAAATTGATCATACCAGACTTGACGATGTGTTTTGTCCTCGGTAATTGGAAGACCTAGGCAAGGTACCAGTCGGGATAACCAGGCTAAACTAAACTCTCTGTCTGGTCCAAGCTGGAGAAGACGGCTGAGCTCCTACTCAGATAATGAAAGCCGCAAGCAAATGGGCAGTGGTCCCTCGGAAAGACCCTTTTAAAATAAGTGGGTTATCACACCGCTCTGCACACGATGATTCACAACAGCATAGCCGGTACTCTAAAAAAAGATGCGCGTTACTGTTACTACGCTTTGTAATATTAACAAAAAATGCTATCTGACAATCACCAACCAGCAGTTGAAAACTTAATCGCTATTAGGCACCTTCATGGACAGAAGTCGAAACCAGAAGATCCGTTAATTTTAACTTCCCTCGATATATTCTATTTTCATGCGCATCTTCGGAAAGCGCCTGCTGTCAAACAGGTCGGAGTACTGAAATCCACTCGTAATAGTAATGTTGTGATAATCGATACCACAATTTAACGGATACACAGAGAAAATTGCGATTTAATATTCAGGTACAATTACAACGTTATACTAGACGGAAAACATATACGCATAATAAAGCCTGCACAATCAGGATCTATGTATTTAAATTATAAACAGACAGTCCAAATATTGTCTTATTAGCGGTAGTGAATTCAGACTACAAATTTATCTACATATTGGAGCGTATTGAAAAACTGTTACTCGACTGCCTTCGATGATAATTTACTTCGGCTATTTGGAGGTCACAATTTATCCATCAAGAAAAAAAGGTTTTAATTCCCTTTTCACTAGTACAAGAAGTTACATCTATGGAGAATTTTTCATCGTCCCTTCAACGTGTCACAAGATCTTGTTGTGGATGTAGTTAAAGCTTGCTGCATTCTTCACAACTACCTGTGTGACAAAGATGGATATAATCCAAAAGACACTTTAACGATAGCTGAAAATATTGAGGATGCACCTAATAGTTCTTCAGTACGTGGAGGATTGTCGGAAATTGAAACCATAAAGCTATTTGCGGACTACTTCTTGATTAAGAAAGAAAGCGTTCTTTCAACATTTGAAAATATAAATTCGGTTCACCCATCATCCGGGCTTTATTTTTTTACTAATGTAACACATAAAGTAAATAAATTAATACTGACCTATTTCAATTATTTCATTATCTTCTTTATCTGACAGCCCTCCTTATTCATGTTTTTAAATTCCGCAAATTTTCTTCCAACTAGCTAGGGTCTTGTTTCTATTTTTATAGGTATCTGCGCTTTTATTCAATAGTACTGAACGGTGTAGAACAAACGTGATCGGAAGTTTGATATCAATTTCAATAATAGCTATTTCTTTACTTGTATATGTCTGTGCATGGTAATTTTCCATCAAAACTATTAAATAATACAGATTCTTGTATTTGTCGTAAACGCACCGCACCACCAATGTGTACTGTAAACATGCATAAACTCGCTTGTAGCACTGGAATAGTATAAGACTCTGGGAAGTCTGGAACGTGTCGTCGCAGTCTTCCTGTCGTGGTGCTACAATAGTCGTGTACGGCTCCAACAAAAATCGTGTGATGTGAAAACTTGGTGGCTAACCAATATAAACAGTATCGTTGTCGTTTCATACACATCCACGACAGAAAATCGTGCCGTCTGAAAGGGGCGTTCCTTTCAGGGGACAGCGACGCCTTCTAGAATTGTCTTTCTTACTCCATTGAGCGCCCCATGTTTCCTTTCGCCTTCGTGAAACCTCCGTCAGGCTAGTGAGACACAAAAATACCACATTAAGTTAAACCAAATGCAAATTATGAACGATGATTACTATATTTTACAATATTTATTTACTAAAACAAAAAACCTAATTTTAAAAATTAACCTAGACTGTGGTACATTGGTACAGGGCACTTTGTGGTGCGGGGCAATAGTCTGCTGCCTAGGCAGCCTATGTTTAAATATCTGACTCTGTTTTACGGTAGTTATTGAAATAATGTATAAACGGGGTATTATTCGGAGCAAATTTTCTAATAAAATGTAATTAGCGCACATTTTTTGACGAGACGCTTAATCGCTTAAATAACCATAGTCTCTTATGGCTACTTGGCTACTGTTTTGAAAGGATATTTATAACAAAAAGATAATCTTTAATTTAAATGAAAATACTTAAAAACGCCTAAGATTTTCTATATTTTACAATCGTAGATTGCTTTTTGTCGAATTTCAATAATTTAATTTTATAATAGATAGAGTGCCTATCTTGCAATTTCACTTAAAATGCGCTGTTACTAATTTGGAGTTTCAATTTGCAAAATCCAAAAACTGCCGACAAAATGTGGTCGATTGACCTGCTAACAAATAATAAGTATTTTTGATATCATAATTAATTATAGTTTTTGAATGAGATTATAAATAATAAGTCAGTTTCTATGAACTAACATTTACCATACCTACTAGATAAAATTATATAAATAAGTAAAATTGCTATTAAGTAAATACATGTTTTAGTTTTATTGGATGCTTTTTGAAATACAACCATTAATGGAAATAACTTAACGCCAGATTCGCTGCAACTCCTTCTGGCATAGAATGATCTTTGCGATTTTAATATTCTCGTATTACACATATAAAATTACAGACCTAGCTTAAATGAAATGCAATTATCTTTTATTAGTGTTGTCAGTGATCATTGTATCTTAGCGGTAAATTTATCAGTACGTACTAACTTATATCATAAAATGGATTGACAGAATGATTTATATCTAGGTAGATTGTAAAGTAAATGCAACGCTTCTCTGCCTGTTTAATATTCTAAACAATTAAATGCGAAATAATAAAATTGCGAGAAAAAATATTTCCCTAAAAATTGATTTTTTCCGGCAAGAACTTCAGCAAGTACCACTTTTACTAAATGGTCATTATATCGCTCATATGGCGGTTGAAGACCAAATCTGATCAATTTCTTTTATGTGTAAACATTTTCTACGGCCACGCTGTGTTTTCTTCCTAAAAAGGAGGAGCTGTAGCCCCTTTCTCAATGCCAGAGCTAGTGCTGAACCCATCTCTTTTATAATTGGGGGCATGGAACAGTTTTTTGAATGTACAGTTTGCATGTTTAAATAACAAAAAAATATACATATCTGTCTATCGATCACCTAGTAAAAATAGGAAAACTTACCTTTTTTATAACAGTTTAGAAAGCATATTGGGCTTAACTGATAAGAAATAATATCAGTTATTTTTGGGCAGAGATTGTAATGTAAACAGTAGAGATACACAACACAACAGATACTTAATCTTACACAGTCTTAATCTTTATCAAATAAATAGTGAAATATCTAGGTTGGAATCTGGCACGAACTTAGATATTTTCATAAGGAAAAATTACAATTCTATGGTAAAATATGCAACTTTTCTGATCTTTTCCCGTTAATTTTGGCAACTGAATTAATTAATAAAAAGTCATTTTTGCCTTTAGTAAAAAAGGGAACCTTTTCAAATGAAAATCAACAATTTTTTCATGACATTTTGTCTAACTACTAAAGATGGAAGTCTGATTATAGAGGAAGCAGCACAAACGAGAAATTCGCAGCTTTTTACCCTATTATAAATAATGATTTTTAACACTGCGTTCTCAGAAAGAAGTCAAATATAAAACCACCAAAAGAAAAATGGGTAAACCAAGAGATAGACCGTATGTCATATGAGTTAAATAATGTATATTGGCTGTATCAATAACACCTATGTTATTGAGTCGGTATTGGCAGTATTCACAAACAAAGTGTAATCATGTTAAAATAAAATATGGCCATTTAAAGAAATAGTTTAAAAAGCTGTGGAATGATACCTCGATTGGTTTTAACGAGAAACAAACTTTGGGCTCTTAAAATGTTAACAGGACTACATGGAAGATTATAATAAAAAAATAGTGGCAGGGCCTCTAGACACAATCATAGTCCAAATATTGTGTTGGAACACAAAATCCATGCCTAAAATCCATCTCAATTACATAACGCTTTTAATGGTTATTTTTTCAAACCTCTAAATAACCATGCCGATGTCCTTGGGTCGGATATTCGAGGGACTACAGGGTATCCCATTTTCGTCACTTTTGCGGGGTATCTCCCTTTTTTTAAAGATAGAGGACTGCGGCTTTCGCAGCAGTATGCTACTTTTTTGTGAAATTAAAGATGGTGCCAGCAGAATTTTTGATAGCTCTCTGGTTTTTGAGATACAGGGCGGAATTAAAAAGTCTCACTTTTGAGGTATCGTCCGTATTTCAGTTATCTTTATACTTACTAAAGACGTTAAAACGTATTCTTATAGAATTTTCCTGTGGCGCTCTCAGTTTTTTCTTACACCTTGCCATTTTTTGGTTATGAAGCAAGTATATGTTTATTTTTTTATGGAACATGCTATATATTATTTTATATATTTATTAGGCCTAATGGGGGCTTTCCAAAAATATATAATTGTATACAATTATTTTCAAAACCGAGCTCTGATTTTTTTTTAATAATGGCGGTTTAAGAAAATAATGAAAAGTATGATATATTGGTTTGTTTTATACAATCTAATGAAGAAGCTTCGGAATAATATTTACAAAGGTAACGTATTTTGAGCGCTATTGTTGGGATAATATCTTAGGAGTCCTTTTTGTCCTTATTAGATATCCAGATAGAAGGCAACCTTTCCCACACTGATTTACCGCCTTAAGTTAAATTTAGTAGAGCACTAATCATTTATCCAGCCCCCATGACATACACCAAACAAGATAAAGAGAGAAAAGGATTAAACCTATTGAGTTATGTAGAAGCGACGCCTTCATTTTCTTGCAAGTAAATAGAGGAAGCAACTGGTGTATCCAAGTCTAATGCTCAATGAATTTTGAAAAGATATAAGTATCACCACCTATGCATTCCGCATAGTCCAACATTTAGACCCCGGCGATGCCGGCAAAATAACATTCGAGCGGCGAATGTTATTTTGCCAATAGTATTTGCAACAAATCCATACAGATAAATCTTTGGGCAGACTCGTTTTTCAAGAATGGTGAATTTTCAGTCGCCATAATACAAGAAATTGATCAGCAGGAAATAACCATTTAATATTTGAGAGGGCACAACAAGTGCGTTTTGGGGTTAGTTTGGGTTAGTCTCATGTTTTATTTTTGGAAGACGCTAGGTCTACAGATTTTTTGAAGGAGGTCTCACAGCTCGTCGGTGCCGAGAAATCTTTGAGAAAGCTACTCCAGAATTGATGAAAAATATTTCATTGCCTCTTTATAATGTCACTTATCTTCAACAAGACGGTGTCTCAAGCCAGAACTCTGCATTTTTCATTTTTATGCAGGAATGGTATTCGGTGGAGAATTTGCCGAATAAATTAATAAAAAGTGTAAATACACAAACTATATTCATACTTAATTTTTATTATAAGTGAACAGTGGTGGCTGTGTGCATGTATGAATCATACCAAATGAAACACTTTGTATTCCATGCAAAATTTAATCCAAAAGGACTTCTTATAAAAGCATAACAGAGCGCTTTCGGCCTAAGCCATCATCAGTGTTACCTGAAAAGTAAGTAGAAGAACCACCCATTAGCAGAAGAAAATGGCTGCTGTGAGAACTTTAAGCATGAAATGGAAAATTAAGAAATGACAAAGTTGTATCAAGATTCAGAGAGTGTTTAAAGCTTAAAAGGAATAAAATAGGTGTGAGATTTAAAATGGTGTTTTTTTTTATAATTTTTTTGGGTGATTTTTTTAGAGACAAAGGAAAATGGTAGAGGTTCTTACACTTACTTGTCATTGGACCTGAAGAACATATCGACGAAGAGTAAACAAACAACACCAACAAACAATGGTCACATCACAATCAAAAAGTCAAAAGTCACATTTTAAAAGGCAACATAATCTTTAAAAAGGACAATGCCCAACCACGCGTTACGTGGAACGACAAAATGTGTCGTTGAAGTTGACAGTCATGTCAAGCAACTCTGAAGCCACAGGAAGTGGACCACAAAACAATTTTTGGCGGTAAATTTAAATCTTAAAAATAAATGTTAAACTAATACAGACAGTTATTCAGAATACAAATGAAACAAGTAACATTAGAAAGGAAGTCTGGAGAACAGACTGGCTGACACTAAGCTAGTTGAGGCCAAAAGATAAGATCAATGTTAGATAAAAATGTTATATAAAAAATGTATTGTATAGATAATTTCTAGAGCATAAATGATGACTCAAGAAAATCATTGTATTAAAGAAAGATGATGCTTACTTGACTGAGTAGAAGAATATTAGAAAGAAAAACTAAAGTCAAAAAATTTTTTTGGTTTTATTTATATAATTATAAAAAACAACCGCATTAAAGGTAGACATCAGCTAGACCCAATCCACGAGACTGGCCCCCCCCTTGTTTGGGTGCTATAATTTTTATTTGAAATAATTTTTTTTTTTTACGGTATTACCCTAAAAGTGTTAAGTTAAACTATACTAATTAGCTAAATCTAATTTTATACTTAAAAGTTATAAAACTATATCTAAAAATATCAACGTTCTCAAAATGTTCATTGAAATTTCTTCTTAGTCTATCAGAGAAACGCTGGGATCCGTAAATTGTGCGGTGATGACTTGTATAGAAAAATTGTCTGGATCTAGTGGTTCTCTGAGGTATTCGAAAAAGTACCTGCGATAGCAGGTCTGCACAATCAATCTGACCATTAATCAATTTGTACAAAAAGTATGCAAAGTCCGGCCAATTGAATTCTTATTGAATAGTTAATGTCTTTGTAGGGAAAACTCATTTTGTACAACAAAAATTTCACGAACCTATTTTGAAGTTGTTCTAAACGTTGTGTTTGATAATTATAGTTAGGGCACCATATAATACTGTTATCTTCTACTAAACTTCGAACCAGACAATTATATAATGACTTAATTGCTCTAATATCACAGATATCTCTACAAGTACGCCGCAGAAAACCCAACATTCTGGACGCCCTTAATATCGATGTGTCTGTTAAAACTTAAGTCGCTACCAAATGTTACGCCTAAATCATTAAAATGGTTTACATTCTCCAAGATATGATTATTAATTGAGTATGGATATTTTAGCGGACATATACGTTTACAAATTAACATAACTTTACACTTATTGACATTAACCTCTAAACAGTTGGCATCACACCAGTTGACTAGATTTTGTAGGTCTCTTTGTACTTGCAGACAGTCATGCGTGGACTCAACAACACAAAACAATTTAAGATCGTCGGCATAGAGAAGACATCTACACTTTTGAAACACGGATACGTCACTGTTGATATACAGCAAAAAAAAGCACTGGGCCCAGGTGGGAACCCTGCGGAACACCAGACACACAATTTACTTCAGGCGACAACACACTGCCAATCCTCACACGCTGCTTTCTTCCCAGAAGATAAGATTGGATCCATTTAATATATGAACCCGTAATTCCCATTCTTAAAAGCTTCTCAGTGAGCAATTGATGGCTTACTCTATCAAAAGCCTTAGAAAGGTCCGTGTAGACGACATCCACTTGAGCTCCGTCTTCAACTTCCTTCGTCAAATAGTCGTGAAACATACCCAGGTTAGTTGCCGTCGATCTTCCCTTGTAAAAGCCATGCTGGTAAGGCGATATATGATGCTTGAACCACTCAAAAATCTCATCAGTAATGATCGACTCAAGAACCTTGGATATTGTTGGTAACAATGAAATCCCACGGTAGTTTCCGATATTCTTTCTTGAGCCAGACTTAAAAATCGGAATAAGCCAGGAGTTTTTCCACATATCTGGAAAGTGGCCCATGTCGAACGAAACCTGATATAGGCGACTTAGTGGAGTTGCCAGAGAACCACAGCATTCCTTTAGTAGCATCGCAGGAATTCCATCAGATCCCGTGCTTTTATGTACGTCCAAACATCGTAGCCTTTGCAAAACTTCATCTGATCCAAAATTATGATGCGAGACGGTGACAAATTGTGGGTCTACGACAACCGTCAGTTGAGTGCTTTGATTTTTATAGCAGCTCTCAAAATGTTCGGCAAATGCATCGGCTATTTGCGCGGGAGACTTTTTTAACTCATGTTTTTAGGAATACCGTACCACCATTTTGCTTAAGCGCATTAACGTATGACCAGAAGTATTAATATTAGTTGGGAGCATGTGTTCTGTATTTGAGACATACAGGATATAACTCAGCTCAATTAAGTATTTAGATTCTCTCCGTAGATCAGAGTATACCCTATAATCTTCCCGACTCCCAGAAGACTTGAATCGTTGGTAGACTTTGTTCTTTTTTTTTAATGATTTTATTGTGTTTGATGTGTACCATCTAGGGTACTTTTTATTCCTTGCTTGCATTTTTGGGATGTATTTTTCTATACCCTCAAATAAAATATTATAAAAAGTGTTAACCATATGGTCAACGTCATAACAATCATCTAGCCACTTCCAGTCGAGGGTTGTGAAAAAGGTGTTCAAGCTTGCGTAGTCTCCCTTCTTAAAGTTATACATCACCTCATTATCTGTCCAGCATTGTAAGGTCCAAGAGGGAAAATGAAATGTCCAGTGGTTTGTGGTGCTGAACGATCCGACTAAGTGGCTGGGAATCAGCAAGTCTTACTATCAATTCCGGAAATTCCTCACAAAACACAAGATCCAGGTATCTGCCATACTAGTACATGGTTCACTTGCTGCAACTCGCTAATAAACATCCCCGTAACCAATGCATCTGCAGATGGGTAGAGAGATTGGTAGGTATAAGAGTGCCGTTGTCAAATTCCCACCCAGTTGTTGGCAAGTTAAAGTTCCCCTGGATCAAAAGCTTACACTTCTTGTATTTTTTCCGCCTGTAGAAACTTTTTAAACGATCCGGTTGAAGAATTCGGAGGAAAGTAAACGCACACAATACTTCGTTTGGATGAACTATTGATGCTGATGAATTCAGTGGCGTAGCTACCGGGTGGGCCAGGGGGGGCAAGGCCCCACGGCGCCAAGAAAAATTAGGCGCCACTCCGAATTTATAAATATGCTAATGCTAACAATGCTCATGAGCTTAACTGAGTTTTTAAATTAATTATAAAAAAATTATAAATTATAATACAATCAAAGAACAAAATATGTATTAAACTTTTTACCCAACCAATACATTTTGTGTCAGGTATTTATTATTTATTCTACGTGGAATAAAAAGATTTATCCCGGCGTGGCGGCATTTGGTACATGCAAATTTGTAAAAACGCTGCGTAAGACGACATGCGACTTCAAAGACAAAATTTCTGAAAATTTCGGTCGTGAAAAAGTATGTGTTTTTTAGAGTTTGGTATTTAGGCAGTACCAGTAGCCAGACAAGTTTTAATAGCCTAGCAATACTAAGCATAGAAAATGAATTTGTCCAAAAAATTAATTTTGATCAAATAATCGATCAATCTACGTCGATTCAAAACCGAAGAAAGACTCCAATGTTTAATTAATTAATTAATTGATTAAGGTTACAGGTTTTAGTTTACGTTTATATTTAAATATGTATGTAGGTACCTGTTGGTTGGTTGCCGTTTATATATTTTATATTCATATTCCTGTAAATAAAAAAAAACGTGTGCACTATGTGCGCATATCAGAAGTGAAACTTCTTAAACTTACACGCCCTAGCCTCAAATTTGGTTAAAAAGTTGTTTTTTTTAAATATATCACTAATTAACAAAAAGAGAAGGCTTACATGAAAAAAAGCTATCCTTCATAAAAGTTTCGCTTATGTCTTGACAAGATAATAAAGCAAACCCCATATTTTTATCTTGTAAACTAGCAAAGATATCACAATAATTATACGCCCTAGCCTTATACATATCTTAACGGATTTGGTTAAAAAGCAGTTTTTTTTTAATATATTACTCAATTAACAAAAAGGAAAGGCCTAAATGAAAAAAAACTATTCTTCATACAAGTTTCGCTTATGTCTTGACAAAGTAATAGAGCAAACCCAATATTTTTATCTTGTAAACTAACAAAAATATCACAATAAACGTCGGTGACCGATTTCCGTTCCCTGCCAGCTCGCCCGCCGTGTGTGGGGATCGCGACCTTCAAATTTTACTCCCGGCGCACGTTAAGAAGTTTCACTTCAAAAATATACTTTTAATATTATGATGTATTGTTTTTGGAATAATTTGCGTATATACACAAAATATAGGTTTGTTTTAGGCGCCAGCGGATAGGCTTGCCCCCCGGCGCCCATATTTCTAGCTACGCCACTGCTGATGATAGTGATAATGACATTGAGGACCATCATCAAATAGCCTCGAGACCATGCCTACCCCCACTGAAAATTATGAGAGCGATGAAAATATGCCTCCTGGCTGATCTTGTTCGATTTGTGTGTGGCTCTTGATTCCCGAATATTATTTTTTTTTTGGTTCGCATTTGTTAAGGTCAGACATGTTTTTTCTATGCTTTATATGCCTTTGTATAATCGTAATGTTGCATAATAATTTCTTTCGAACGTTTAGTTTTTCCTTAATGTATTTGTTTTGAATAAATATTTCCAATCTTTTCATTTCCAAAATTTCATGGAATATTTTCGTAAATATTCCCAAAAAATATATTTCCGGAAATTTCGCAGCCAAATTCGCTGTAATGCACAATAAGTTTTATTTTTACTTCGTCGTTTTACTCTTATAAAATATAAACTAATTAAAAACTAATTGGTATTAGATATTAATGATATTTTCCTTCATACTAATTACAATTAATTTGACAATAATTAACAAAGTAATGTGCAATTTATTTATCTTTAGTTGTCTTTAACGTGATCATTACAATTTTCTTACATAAAGCTCACTCATTACGCGGCAAAATAATAACCTCGTACTAAAATATAAACATTATTATTCTCAACAACCATTTTAATTTATACCTGCTTCGATTTATAACTTCCTCATATCATATCTGATATTCTATTAATTTAGAATCAAGAATAGGATTTTTGCGTTCAATGCGGCCATATCTCTTGTCTAATGAGCTATTTTCTCTTCCTTAACTGTCAATAAGTTGCTTACATTCCTTATCTTTTACGGGACACTCATTTGACATTATCTTAAAACATTCTGATAATTTGTTAGAGATATTGGCCTTCTGGTATATTATTGTAATTAATGATTCTCCTTTATTGGACTAAATATAGTGAAGTTTGTTCCCACAACAACGCCTTGGTATTCATAAATCATTTTCAAGAGTAACAGCTTGTTGACTATTTTCTCGAGAATATGAAGTAGCGTATTCGATAAATTGATCGATTCATTAATTATTGTATCCAGTCGATGGCACAATTGATGGAAACACAATTAATTGAAAACACCCCTCAATTAACAAAAAAAAAACACAATTCATCGAGATTAGAGTACAATTAATGGAATTTGATTTCGTGAAAATCGCCTGGAAACAAGGTGCCAAGATAATTAAATTTCTTTCAAGCAAGAAGGTTGTTCGCTCCACTGCGCTCCTCGGATGGTGTTTGTGTGCTCTTCTAAGTAAGGTTCTTTTTTTCCGCTGGAGATTTTCAATGTCAGAACTGGTCCATGCTACCAATCCAAACGAGTATTCAATAAATAAGACGGCATAAGCTGGCTGTTGAGTTGAGTTTTTGCCAAACGTTTTATCCTTCTAGTAAATTCTTCTGTTAATTCAGTCTTCATTGCGCCATGTGATATGCGCATTGTTTGTTTCATTCCGAGGTACTGGGTTTTTTTTTTATATATTGACCCCCTCTTTATATTTTTTATTTGATGTTTCTGAAAAAAGTGTTTAATACAAAAGTTTAATCGTTTAAAGCAAATTTTTAGAAAAACTATTTTTTTCATCTACAGGGTGTTCCAGAAAGTCTGGGCGTGGTCATATTTTCTTATTTGAAATTGCTACCCCACTTTTTTATTAGATTTTTGTATTCTCCTTACAATTCTTAAATTTTTTTATGTAACACACCCTAACTTTGACGCATAAAAAGATATTGACTAAAGAAAGTTGCATTTTTTTAAATTAATAATAATTAATTAGGTAAACATAGGTACTGGCCTTAAACTGGTCATTCACCGTGATTGTTTTAATCTCAGGTAGAATTTCTATCAATGTCATAGAGAGATGAGGAAAAATGCGATTTTTTTTTAAGAAATATAATATTATTATTATTATCTACTACAACTGTTCAATGTGCCCACCGTCCACCGTTCATTTCAATACACTGTATATAATCTCTCTGGATTTGATTTATACTGTTGATAATAAATTGAGAATGATTCTCATTGGTGTCCTGAATGGCCTCAATTATTCTTGTTCGTAAAACCTCTACGTTTTCCGAGGCAGTTTCATATACATTATTGTGCAAAAATCCCCATAGGAATGAATCAAGCGGCGTCAAGTCAGGGCTATTCGGCGGCCATCTAATAATAATAATAAACATCTTTATTTCTGATTATGTTATACATTACACTCTGAAAACAACGAAAACACATACAAACACAAAAAGAAAATGCCTCAGGATAAAAAATATATCAAAATAATTGAGCCTTTTAGCTTACATATTCTTCTATAGAATATAGTTCCATCTCAATTAATTTTTTTTCCAATTTTAGTTTAAATTGCTTAACATTATTTATTATTTTTAAATCATCTGGCAAATTATTAAATAACTTGAGGCACATATAACTAGTACCTTTTTCAGTGCGTGTCAATCTATGTATTGGATAATCGGTCCAGTGCGACCAATCCACCTTTTGGTATTTCCCATTAATATAATTTATAACCGGAAAAACTTTTTGAGCTGGGGCTCCATCCTGATGCCATATAATTTCGTTGTATTGACGAAGTGTAAGTTGTCCAGAAAATTTTCTACATCATTAGTCAATAAATTTAAATATTTTCCTCCATTTAAGAACCCGTCAATAAAAATTGGCCCAATAATTTTATTATCTAAGAGTCCACACTACACATGTACCGATCTTCGACCTTGTATTTTAATTTCCCTAGTTACTCGAGAGTTTTGAGTTACCCAAAATCTTACGTTTGTCCGGTTATGAATCCCTGCAGTGCTGAATGTGCACTCGTCAGACCATAATGTTTCTTTAAAAAAATTGTTGTCATCTTTTAATAATACTATTTCTTGGCAAAACATAAATCTTTTTTTTTTTTGGTATTGTGTTAATTTTTGCACCGGTAGGAAACTGTTGCTGATATTTCCTTCTCGCAATTTTTATTATTCTTATAGAATATCCGAAGAATATCGCATTTTTCCGCATCTGTGTATGGCATTTTCTAATGGCATTGATGGAAAGTCTACCTGACATTAAAACAATCACGACGAATTACCAGTTTAAGGCCAGTACCTATGTTTACCTGATTTTTATTATTAAATTTTAGAAAACGGCAACTTTCGTAAGTCAATATCTTTTTATACGTCAAAATTAGGTATAGGGTGTGTTACATAAAAAATGTTTAGAATTGTTAGGAGAATACAAAAATCTAATAAAAAAATGGGGTGGCAATTTAAAATAAGAAAATATGACCACGCCCAGACTTTCTGGAACACCCTGTAGATGAAAAAAATAGTTTTTCTAAAAACTTGATTGAAACCATTAAGCTTTTGTATTAAACACTTTTTTCAGAAACATCAAATAACAAAAGATGAAGGGGAAGGGGGGGGGGACAATATATTAAAAAAAAAACCTGTATTTGTAAAATTTATCTCTCTTCATTGCCTCGATGTTCTGGCCGTCCCTAAATTCAAAGTGACCTAGACCTACTTTACCTCGTACGATGTTCACTTTACGGCACTTTTCCAGTCCAAACCGCATTCCAATATCCATGGAGAATTGTTCTATAATCTTCCACATTTGCTCTGGCTGATTTTTTGTAGCTCCAATAAGTTTTAGGTCATCCACATAGAGCAAATGATTGACTTTTTCTCCTGCCTCGTTGTTCTTTTTGATAGTGTATCCATAGGAAGTAGAATTCAGCTGGTGGGATAGAGGGTTCATCGCAATACAGAACCATAGCGGGCTGAGGGCGTCTCCTTGAAATATACCTCTTTTTATTGGTATGTTTTCGGTGGTAATCCCGGCTTCATTAAGATATATTTTCGTTTGCCAAGATGTCATGGCATGCCTTAAAAAGTTAACAATGTTAGCATCAGTCTTATATATTTGAAGAATCTTTAGTAGCCACTCATGAGGCAGAGAGTCGTAAGCCTTTTTATAATCGATGTAAGCCATGTACAGATTCCTCCGCTTGGGAAATGCCTGGTTACAGATGACAGAGCTCTGCTAGAACCCTTTCCATGTTATGGATTTCTTTGAGATGACACTTCTGATGTTTCCGATGAACTTCCAAACAATTATCGCGGTCAAAAGAATTATTGCTAATCAGCTCTAACTTTTCGTTATTTGTTACTTCTTTACAGGCTTTTCGGCACAACTCCAGTTGATACAATTATTATTGGCACTGTTTCGACGTGATTCAACTGCCACTGCCTCTTCACTCTGACTTCCAACTCTCGGTACTTGGAGATGTTCTCAGCGTTCGTTACGAGCAGATTTTGGGTCACACGTCCACAAAGGTTGCAATATTGGAGGATTTGTTTACGATGATGATATCGGTCAATTACGCATCACCGTCTGGTTAGTTAAGATTGCACAATCCAGTATAGTCAGAAGTCACAGTTTTATAAAACTATTTGAGGTTCATATTTGCAATAAGGAACCCGATCCTAGTCCAAGATTGCTCGGTTCTGATAAATACTCTTGGCAGCATTATCATGCATATTCTTATATTCCGTTGTAGAGAAAAGCTGACATGCTTTGATCTTTGATCTTCAATTGTCAATAAAGAGCCTTCCGTTTCTGGGAACACTCTTCCTGAAGCAAGCCAATGGTTCGACGACGCACATCTGTCGACCTGTTCCTGCATAATCTCACTGGGATGCCTCCCATGAAGCTGCTTTTCTCACCATTTCTGCTACTAATCCCCCTCGTCGAGTGCTGAGACTCGGGACATTGGCACTGACACAAAAGCGGGAGACTCGACTCATCAGCGGCTCATATAATTCTATAGAGTTCCAACTCTTGAGCATTCATTAAAAAGTAATTTCGCAAATTAGTGATCTGATGATCCTACAGTTTGGCAATGTACATTAGTCTCCATACTTGATACTGCACCGAAATGTTAAAAATAATTATCAAAAAAAAATAAAATTTGTATGTGTATTCCGCAATACGGGTTGTAGCCCTTTCAATTTCATTGGGCTTAAAGTGGAGTTCACACACCTTAAATATATATTTACTTTAATTGCCTGCGTCAGACTAAGACCTCGGTCAAGACAATCATTGAATGCAACACAACCACCCTAGGAGTAAAGTAAGTAGGTATTGCAAAGCATTTTTTAGGTAAAAAATTTAAAAACAAAATTAAATAATATCACTTGTTGTGAACGTAATGTTAGGCACATCCTCTAAAAACAGTGTGTATGGCTAATTACTGGCTATAAAAATAGAAAATTAAAACTTACCCGAGTATTATTAGTTGGAAAAAATAATTATTCCCTCTTAATTGAATTTAACCATCGCTGTCTCAATTCACCTTCTATTGGAAATAAAAAAATTGCCACTTTTCTACATTTGTGAACCCAACAGGTTAACGCCATGTTTTCAATTCACTCAACGCTATTATACACAATTATTTAAAAGCCAATGTTCTCAACTAAGCGACTGAACTTAACCAAAGCTGAAACATTCTTTAATTACTAGAACACGTACCTAAAACCACCCTATATCCCGTAATCAATATTCAATAATGCTGTAAATAAAAAGTATGTAGGTATCCAAAGTAAAACTCAGGTATAGTAAAATCAAACCTCTGATATTCGGCTATAGACTAAAAAATATCTGTGGCTACCTAAAATTTATTATATGTAGAGTCAAAAGGCGGTCAAAGTAAATAGGTAAGTAGGTATTATTATTATAAAGCCACAAAATGAAAACCTTAAAATATCACTTATTTTAGATATTACTAGA
Organism: Pissodes strobi; assembly: GCA_016904865.1. Taxonomy (NCBI): domain Eukaryota; kingdom Metazoa; phylum Arthropoda; class Insecta; order Coleoptera; family Curculionidae; genus Pissodes; species Pissodes strobi. The sequence goes on along the minus strand of MU182447.1, from coordinate 2,547 downwards.
TATTTTCAGCTCTGAAATTACATAGATATTTGTGGAAACACACCTTGTACTAGAGCAATCAGTTTCTAACAATAAACTATAAGTATTTTATTGTATAATGTAGAATAATTAGGAAGTATTGTGTAGTGTAGAAGGGTTAAGAGCCTATTCTAACGAGCACAGGGCAATGTCCTTGCCATTAACACAGTAAATTACACAATTTTAAACATATTATATTAAAAACTTGCAATATATGCTTTACAACACATAGTTTCGGTCCCATCTCGGGTGGCCATATTGACTACTGCGTTTCTTAGTTTCCCGGCCTTCTAGTCTAGAGGGTACTGATCAACTCTAATGAGATCAAATAACCCGAACAACAGAAAGCAATATAGGGAAAGGGATATAGGTTCTCCTACACTTATCGAGCACTTCGATATTATCTTCTACAAATGGCTCTTCTTAACCAGAAACTAAGTATACTCTAGACAAAGACAGTTGGTTCTATTAATTGGAATGCGTATAAAACAGAAATTCAAGAATAAGGCTCCTTTTCCTCTGAAGCTTTAAGCCTTAAGTAACGATAATTTCCTATGCCCGACAGAAAATTATACACCAAGGCTACAAGACAACATAGGTATATGCAAAAGATCATAGGTACATGATATCGGCAAACTTAAAATAATTCAGGAGATATGATACGATAAGATAACGATACGCTGCGATTAGGTTAAAAACAATTATTGAAAAAGATATATAAAATCAAAAGGAAATAAGAAAAACAGAGGGTACCTTTTCAAGAACCTCTCACTCTTATGGCCGGAACCAAGATGAAAAGGCAATCTCCTACCTTTCTTAATTGCCAGATTAAGTTTCTAAAAACTATGCATTCGCGCACAAATCACATGGTTCCACTATCCGCCAAGAAGAAGGGCTTCCTCGATTCAAATCATGCAAATTGCATGCATGTTACAATTAATTGGGAGATTAAATTAAATTTTTCTATTGCTGTGTTTGTATAAAAATTATCGTAATATTAATATTGATTTTAAAATAACTAAATACTTATCAAAAAATATGTTTAGGATAAACGAATTTCAAACGAACCTAATGGGCACATAAGTGAAATCGGAACAAAAATCATGATATTACCGTAACAGTTTTAGTATTTAAAGCATTTCTAATGTGTTTTTGAAGTGAAAACTTCTTTTAGTGCGTGCAGCACAAAAGTCCTGGGTAGTAAATGATATTGAGCCGTGACGCGTCAGGCTTGGGTATGCAACGCTCATTCGGGTAAAGTCGGCTCGAGTAAACTTCAGCCAACCAAGCGAAATTGGCGGAGCGAGTGGGAGACAGCCAATGCGTCGCTGCTATACTCACCCGGCACGCTTATACGTAAATTACAGACGTGATGGGACCTCTCCATAGGGCGACTGTTTAATATAAATGTAGTTGTTTTTCATGCGTTGGGTTAGTTTTGGTTGGTTTTTGTTAGTTGAGCCCCCGGAGCGAGCGAAGCGAGTGGACGTCCAGGCATGAAGTGTTCAAATATCTGAGGACGAAACGGAACGGGGCGGGACATTTATATTACAGTCGTCCTATGGCGAGGTCCTATCGTGTCTGTAGTATGCGCCCGGCACAACAGAATGAGGAACGACCATTCACGAAATATTATTAGATATTTAAAAATCTGGTTCGATTTTAGGCAACGCTTGGGAGCATTGTTTTTGGCGATTCCATTTTCCGTTTCCCAGTTATTAGTCACATAGGCGTTTTTCAAAATTTTACTTTAACACTGTCGAAAAAATTAACTGGTGAGAATCGGAACGTATAGCTAGTATTTTTTGAGCATGTATATTTTTCAAGAAGGGGTAATTTCGATTTTTATATGTTTACGTTAAAATGAATTTCCATCAAATAAGGACTGAGAAAATAAAATTTGTTTCCGGGCCTGTGCAAATGAGAAGTGTTTCATTTGTTTTGATCAAATTATCAGCCATTAAAATGTGTCGGTACAATATTGAATCACCCTGTGTAACTGTATATATAAGTGAGACGGGCATGAGATCAAGTATTGGATAATATTTTAGGACAAACTGGCACAGATTCTTAAAATATGGGAAAACTTTAGCTTGTTTCATTAATCTGCCTCGAAATTGTTAATATGCCCTGCAATATTTCTTTACATAAACTCCAGCCGCGACCATGAAGCCCGTATACGAAACGAATATTTATACCGACGACTCGAGTAAATCTTGTTTTCTTCCAGTGCAAATTAACACGTTAAAAAAAGAACAAACTCCTTGTGCGTGTCGGCAGTTTCTTGTGTGGTCCACGACCAATAAGAAACGAAGATACTAATTTAGTCTTCACCTTTCCCGGGCACCTGCTCGCGTAGGTACTACAAGATAAAGATGACGTAAGGCTACCCATAAATAACGTTTTAAAAATTAAGACCCGGTATTTAGGTTTAATATTATCGGACGGTCCTTAATAAATCTTGAGAAACGGATCATTCTCGTTGGAAATATGAAGTTGAAATTTATTTGGTACACGTGGAGTACAAAG
>MU182446.1:294900-350292 GCA_016904865.1 Pissodes strobi | reverse complement strand
GAGAAAATATGAAAGATGCATTTCATCTAGCACACGTTGCACGTTGCATAACAAGCTAGGAGACCAAATACATTAAAAAACCAATATATGATAACGAAGTAGACCCCTCAGATTTATCATACCCTATAGGAAAGCGTGATTGAGGGCGGATCACAACCCACGCCCAATTAATCAGATAATCAATCTAGTATATGAATGGTTCTAAAACGAATAGTGGCGCTGGAGCGGGTGTGTATGGACTAACCCAAACTAACCTTGTTCCAGGTCGAGATCTATCCGACCCTAAATGCGGGTATGAGAACATGTTAAAAGCCTTGAAAAGGAAGGATATCTTCATTTCCTCGGACAGCAGAACTGCTGCGTAGGATCCTGAGTCTGCTAGGATTGATTCTGCGCTGAAATCTGAGTCTAAGGATATTTTCGAGACCGTATCTTGTTTGGGTTCCGCTATACTCCAATGTCCTATCTGTCAATAGATAAATGCAGAAGTATAGACGAATGAGCCGAATGGCTGGTGGGATCTTGAGTGACGTTGGTTTAAGGACTAGAAGGAAATGAGAACTGAATGGCGTGGAAGGAGTACTTGACGCCTTTTCCAGAATGATGGTGTTTATTCTGCTCTGTGTGTTTAAGTCTAAAGATATTTTGGGGACTTTCTCTTGTTTGGATCCCGGGACACTTCAATGTCCTATCTGTCAATGTATAGATGCAGAAGTATAGGCGAATGAAACGAATGGCTGGTGGGAACTTGAGTGACGTTAGTTTAAGGACTAGGAGGAAATGAGAAATGGAAGTTGTGTAAGGAATACTTGACGGCTTTTTCAGAGAACTGGGCAAGAGATCCGTTTATTTGTTCGATATTGGCATCAAGCTTCCAGAATAATAGTGTTCATTCTGCGCTGGTGCCTTTTTTGAGTTCCAGGACACTCCAATGTCCAATCTGTCAATATATAGATGCAGAAGTATAGGAATATAGGAATACTTGACGACCTTTCCAGAGAACTGGGCAAGAGATCCGTTTATTTGCTCGATACTGGCACCAAGTTTCCGTTTCTTTTCGATTTCTAGGAAACGGTCAGGAGAGCTTTAATACAGCGGGCATATCAAATATGAAGATTTTGCAGAAAAATGCAACCAACTATTATTATGGACCGTTCTCTTTATTCTAGTGTCATGTACAAATAGTGCTGCAGGCAAAATTGAAGGACTCCCACATTAATGGTAAAATTAAATTATGATAATAAGAACATTTTTGTGCTTGACCTTTTTTGTATATCTTAAACTATTCTTGTGCTTCTCCAAATATTAAAAACACCCGCCCTATATTTCATAACTCCAAATTTAATAATCACTGAAAACTAATTTATGAATATTTTTATTAAACTAGATCTTATAAATTGCAAAAAATTTAACGTAAGAGATAAAATTCCCGAATAAATTCATGCCCCGGCTAAGATAAAATACCTAAGCCTTTTTCAGTAATTTAGCGTAAAATATTATCATTTTATTATCGCGGAATATTTATTATAGCATCGTGGCTCATAAGAACCATATAAAAATAAATAACGGCAACTCTGGGAATTCTGCTGGTCTCATAAATCTGATTAAAATAAATAGGGAGACAAAGATCTTACTGGAAGGAAACAATGTCCTTTCTTAAACTGAACAACAAAAATGGATACAATGTAAGAAGAATGGTAGAAAGAAGATAAGGGACCATATAAATTTGGTTTTTAAACAATCTTATACTGGTTACAAGACATTTTAAAAGTATTTAAAATATAGATAATGTAAAAAGTAAGAGATAAGAAATGCTGACTCATGCTAAGAGTTCACCTTAACCTACGCAAATTAGGCTTCAAACATGAATTTGTGAGGTCACAATTGAATCTAATCGCAATTTCTAAAACCGAGCTGTTCTATAATCAAGTTTTGACTGTTATTTGACTAATTCCAAACTTCAAATAAATAAAAACTGCAAAATTAAATCATACTTAAGTAAACAGTTAAACATACAATCTACATTAGAGTATTGTCGGAATTTTTTGTGGGGTGAAAAATTGCCCATTAAGGCATCAATTTATTGGAATTTTGCCAGGAGTATTCCTAGAGCTTTCCCATATATTTCAAGTTTCTGGAAACGCCACTACTAGTGCTAAAAACTAGAGCTGAAAACAAGTGTCTGAACTTTGTCAAGGTACACACATATATTGCACTCGATATTACGGTTAAAATGATTTTATATATAAAATTATTTGCCTCTTTAATTATAATTTGTTTGTTTAATGTTTTCGGGTCACTTTTCGTCTGTTTTGGACATTCACCTTAAATTTGTCCAATAAATCTTATATTTTATTTAGTTTTGAAAATTTGAAAGTGATATATTCTTTGACTAGATACTGGTAACAACATCGTCAACAACATATATTCTGCCACCTGTCACTGTTTGTAGAGTTTGAAGTACAATCTCGTACTAGACTCTTCTGTTCCTAAAATTATGATATTCAGTGCTATTTGTATCAGATTTTATTTAGTTCCTCGTGGATTTTTAAGATATACTTGTATCTTTTTCTCGGCCGAGCACGGAATTTAGATATCATTAAACCTCTTATTGGCCTCTCTAAAACGTAAACCAATATCTCGTTTCTTCTCAATCATCTTCTAATCTTACGTACATCTTCACCTCTACACACTATTGTAGAGGGAGCAGCTAGACAAGGAATGGCTAGAATCATAAGAGAGGGAGCGGACGAGGGAGGATGGATTGGAATGGATATACCATTTCTTGGGCTCCCCAGGGACGATATAGTCAAAAGATACTTTTGACATGCCAGGGTTAAGGCACTCAAAGATGTTCCTAGAGACCCCTCAGCCAGGAAGATCAAAACACCTTATAACACTGAATAAGAACTAAAAATCTTCGCATCCTTACCGGCTTTATTACGGGCCACTGTCGGTTGAAAGGGCACTTAGAGACAATACAAAATTGAAAACCAGGACAGTTGTCGGTTCTGTGAGGAGGGGAACAAATGCTCGGCATACCTTCTTATGGGGTGTGAGGCGGTCGCGAACATCAGGCGAATGGCTTGCTTCGGGTGCTGCATCGTCGAACAGGAGGAACTTTAATCCATAGAACCATCCAGACTACTTGCTTTTATCAAACCATTGAAGCTAGGTGAAGTACTCTGATTAAGAATCACATCAACACAAGCACTAAGGAAGGGGGGACAAAGTCCTGTAAAAGATCCTATGACACTTTAAATTTTAATATATTTCATTTTATCTTAACTTCATGATTAGTTTGCGGGTTTAACGTAAACAGAGTTTTTTATATTTTAGCTGATTTCTACACCACTCATGGGGTACAGCTTTGGCGCGTTATATATTTAAAGGGCTTTCCCCAATAGGTCTATATGCACTCGGGAAATCCGGCTAGTTGTTTTCCAACAGATCCACGAGCTCATTCAGTTTGTCGTAAATACGAGCTCATCAGCCGATTGACACGAACTTCGGCCTGATTTGGCAGGAAAGGTGCTTCCCGCCTCTACAGCCGTCTCGCCTCCGGTCGCCTCGCAATCGCAACCCCTCGCCTCGCAACCTGCACCCATCCCCTTCTCTGTAAAGCAGATCTGGGCGGCCAGGGAATTCCTGGCTGTTGCTCGGGAACCGGTCGTTCTTGAGCTTGTGGGGGATCGGGAACTCCAAACCGCCCACCATTATCTGCCGCCGTCAAGTCGACTATATCACCATCCCCTCGGACACAGGTCTCACACAACCCATTCAAATTTATGATGGGTAGAATAACCCCCCTAAGGAAAAAGCACCTTGAACATGGAAAAGGTTTTGTTGTTTTATTTTAATAGCATAAGCTTCTGAGAGAGTAATTTCCCTTAATAAAGCACCACTTTTGTGAATCAAATTTTTATTTACTCATTGCAAATAAACAATACTAAAAAAGAGGCAAATGGATTATTTTACCTGGATATTGGGGATGAATTGATCAATTCTGCATATAACTTAAAAATGATACTTTCATATTATAAAATGAAGGTAAAAGGGAGTGTCGTATGCTTTTAGAACTTAATCTTCCTCTAAGCTCGAGCTAATGCTAAGGGAATATCGGAGCAACGTTCACAAATGAATTCATCTTCGTCTTGATCAACTCCCGCACATAATTCCTACACCTTTGTTCCACTGAATCCATCCTTCAATTGATGTAACGTATTCTTTACAGCAATAGAGATGTAGAGATATCTCGTCTTCCGAATCCGAAGAGCTAAAAAAACTTTCTTTTTTATTTTCTTCTGATTGAATATCTTCGTAAGCCTTCTTTTTTGTTGATAGCCTCTTCAAGGACTGGCGTGCTGATTGGAACTGAATTTTCACAAATGAAAGCTTGACATTCTAGTGGTTTAGCGGAAAACGATGAATTCATTTATTAATCTTTTCTTGAGCTGGGCCCAGGTTCAGGAATTTTGTACAGATTGTTCTGTTAGAATCGTTTTCAGCTTTGTTGGTTACGTCTATCAATAAATCAGCTACGTTACATGGACTGGATCCCGGAACAATATCTTCAGCCTCATTAAGGTCACTTAGTGTTTGGTCGGTTAATTCAGGTGCTAAGAAAGTCGACATCTGAAAAAACTGGATCAAAAGGAAATATTCCAGTTTAACGAAACCTGTTGGTATATACTGTTGGTATTCAAGTAGCCATCGCAAAATATTCATCACTGTTATGCCAGGATGATCGTTCAACCATTTTTCTAATGCCTGGTCTAAATAAACACTAAGTGAACCCATAGCGACAAAAGTCCAGTCTAATTAGGAGGTAGACTCAAAATGGTTACACAGTTTTCTCTACCACTTAACATAACATCGAGGTTTCTTATATGCGATAAATGTCCATCTAGTACCTATGAGTAACGCAAGCTCATCAATACTTGGCCTGACAGAAGATGAAAAATGAGCGAACCGCTGCTTTCCTACGGAAAATAAGCATTGGAGGAGGGATAAAACTTCCTGCAGCTGGTACAACACAAACTACTGCTGATGGCGAAATTCCGCGCTCTACTGATGTTACCCTCTTCACTTGCTTGGAACCCTTTTTTCCCATATTCCCGAATTTCACCCAGGAGCAGCGGAAATCGAAGTATCGTCTACACCTAAAATTCGGTGAGGGGCATAATTAGTTTTGGTGTAAATCTCTCTCAATTGATTAAAAAACTTTGTCACAACAGGTTTGTTGAAGGCTCGTGCTATAGTACTTGAGGTTGCTTCAGGACACCACCGGGAAATCTTTCAATGTCTTTGTTTAAACATGTTCAAACAATCTTTACCAGCAGCTTTTTCGACGTGGGAAAATTTGTGAGGAAGTTTGTCTCTTTTAGCAAGTCGTGACGCTAATTGTCGCAAAACAGCCCATATATTCTACAAAATACGGGATGGCAGCTTAAAGTGACTTTCTCTCTAGCTTCCAAGCTTATTTTTATCCAATAGTCTTGCCGCAGCAGTCTTCTTAGACATTCCTCGATTACCTTCTTTTATGTCATTTTTTTATATGCTCAGCGTCCCAATTTTGTCTGTTGGTTGTACGCTTAATATATGTCCGTAGCATTCCTTAAGAGTAGTATCAGTATCAAAAGTGGTGGCCCCTAGCGGGCCTTGCACTTAGACCACCAATTAGGCCCGTTGTGCCCCCAGCCCGCATTAAAGAAACTCTAGGATGCCGGTGTTCCTTAAGAAAGCCCGCATCTCCTTCAAACTAACACGACGCACTGAATCTGGCTCTATCAGCTTCGCCCAAAGATTTTGAATCTTGCCCACGAAAAGCGGGGAATTCCGTAAGTAGATCGTATGGGGTCTCATCGTCTTCCATGCACCATCTATGCCCCCTATCCTCTACAATTCTCAGCAGAGTCAGGTGCCTCTAAGCCTACAGCGCCCTATGCAGAATCCTACAATTGCCCTGTACTACTTCCTTGGTAGGCTCATCAATCCCATGGTGAGACTCTTTGCAGGCCTATGTATCACGAGCGTCGCTTGTCTCATCTCCGAAGCTGTCGATCATACCTCTTTGGTCCGACCCTCCGTCCAGGCCTCCAAAGCTCCTTCGTGAACAGTCTGTGCTATCTCCACACAGGGATCAGGCCTTGAGTATCTACGTGCGGAGCCTTCGCTGGCTAAGGCGTCAGCGGCGTCATTTCCCGATATACTCGAATATCCCGGTACCCAGACCAGCGTAACCTTTTTGTGGCTTGCAAGTTCAGTTAGCCAGCTCGTACACTCCCTCACCAACAAGGAGCGTGTGCGGACCGACTTCAGCGCCATGAGTGCGGCCTTGCTGTCGGAGAAAAAGAAAATTTTCCTGCCAGCAACATGGAGCCGCTCAGTGCTCGCCCAGTGAGGTGGATAATTCGCGCCCCAGGGCCTCACAGTATGCACCTGCTTTAGACAGTGTTCCCAATCTGGATTCAAAAAAATTTCTAAAACTAAGGGGCCAAATATTTCCTCCGCAAAGCGAGATGATTTTATCCAGCTTTTGGTGGATCGTTTTGCCCCCTAGTGACATGTGTCAACTTTTATTATTTATAAATTTAGTCGCAAATATTAAATGAAAACGAATATCACAAATCGACTCAGCAACTCTTTCTCAACAAAGCATGCCAAGAAAAAAGAACGGTCATTTGCGTAATTTGGAAAAAGTACACAACAAGATATATAGATAGATAGATATATGTGTGGAGGAGGCGTCATCGCCTTTATGTCACTGCGACCTGTAAGACCTATTGCACCCAGGGTTTCATCCGCCAGGCCTATCAGACTCATGTGTCTCTTTAGTCGGCAGTGTCCTGTTAGTAGTCCCACTATGATTCTTATTGACTTCCGATTATAACTTAACAAGTCTGCTGTTAATTTTGCCGAAGGTTTGCTGATGACATTTATGGCATGTCTGTGTCCCGGTAGGTTAAATCACCACCTCTGGGATGCTTCTTCTATCCCTTTTTGAACGGATGTCTTAGCCTTGCGACTCCGCAAAATGGTTCTGGTCCTGTTAGTGGCTGGGACGAGCCTTCTCGGGCTAAATCTCGTTGCCTCCATGTCCTTCGTGTCCTGGCACCTACGCCAAGGTCACTTTTCTATTAAGCCTTTCCATTTCGTTCAACAGATTTATACTGCCCAATACTAACTTTGATGTTACTATATTGGAAGATTCTGCTTTGATTGCTGCTTGGCTATCGGAGTAGATAACGACTGTCTTGTTGCTCACTTTCCTCCTGATCATTTCCTCTATACAGAGGGTGATAGCTGTAATTTCCGCCTGAAATACTGTGGCGAGTGTGCCCATAGGTAGCGAGATGTTGGTCTCTGTTCTTGGTTCGTAGATTTCGGCTCCTATTCCTTGGTCGGTTTTCGAGCCGTCTGTATACCAGACTATGTCTGCCCTTATGGGTGGGCCTTTTATCCATAGATCTCCTGGTGGTTTTTGTGTTGAAAATGTCTTTTCGAAGCTATACTGCGGAGTGGAGCGGTCCGAGGGCATGCCTAGGATTTTATCCTCCTTAATCTCGCAGTATAGTTTATTGCTTTCGGTGCCGTGTACTCTTATTAGTGGTGTTTGGCCTTGTGTTAGTCTGTAACAGACCGATTTGGCTTCGCCTTGAGAACATGGAGTGGAGGTAGATTTAATAATACCTCCATCGCTGCTGTTGGCGTTGTGCTCATGGCTCCGGTAACACAGAGGCAAGTACCCCATTTAGCCTTCTCATCGCCTCAACCTGTCTGGTTCTCGTTCATAGTACATAACAAAAAAATGCCTTATCTTATATCATAAATGTAAAATTCACAAGTTCACTTGTCACTTGTTGGCTTGCAGTGGCGTAGCTAGAAATGTGGGCGCCGTGGGGCAAGCCTATCCGCTGGCGCCTAAAACAAAGCTATATTTTGTGTATATACGCAAATTAATCAAAAAATAATACATCATAATATTAAACGTATATTTTTGAAGTGAAACTTCTTAACGCCCGGGAGTGAAATTTGAAGGTCGCGATCCCGACACACGGCGGGCGAGCGGGAACGGGGACCGAGAACGGTCACGGACGTTTATTGTGATATCTTTGTTAGTTTACAAGATAAGAATACGGGATTTGCTATATTACCTTGTCAAGACATAAGCGAAACTTTTATGAAGAATAGTTTTTTTTCATTTAGGCATTCCCTTTTTGTTAATTGAGTGATACCTATATTTAAAAAAACTTCTTTTTAACCAAATCCGTTGAGATATGTATAAAGCTAGGGCGTTTAATTATTGTGATATCTTTGTTAGTTTACAAGATAAAAATATGGGGTTTTCACTATTACCTTGACAAGACATAAGAGAAACTTTTATGAAGAATAGTTTTTTTCATTTAGGCCTTCCCTTTTTGTTAATTGAGTGATATATTTAAAAAAAAAACAACTTTTTAACCAAATCCGTTAAGATATGTATAAGGCTAGGACGTACAATTATTGTAATATCTTTGTTAGTTTACAGGATAAAAATATGGGGTTTGCTCTATTACCTTGTCAAGACATAAGCGAAACTTTTATGGAGAATAGTTTTTTCTCATTTCGGCCTTCCCTTTTTGTAAATTGAGTGATATATTTAAAAATAAAACTACTTTTTAACCAAATCCCAGGCTAGGGCGTTTAAGTTTAAGAAGTTTCACTTCTGATATGCGCACATAGTGCACACGTTTTATTTTTATTTACAGGAATATGAATATAATATATATAAACGGCAACCAACCAAAAGGTACATACATATTTAAATATAAACGTAAACTAAACATTTGTAACCTTAATTAATTAATTAAACATTGGAGTCTTTCTTCGGTTTTAAATCGACGTAATTTGATCGATTATTTGATCAAAATTATTTTTTGGACAAATTCGTTTTCTATGCTTAGTATTGCTAGGCTATTTAGACTTGTCTGGCTAATGGTACCTCCTAAATACGAAACTCTAAAAAACCCATACTTTTTACGACCGAAATTTTCGGAATTTTTGTCTTTGAAGTCGCATGCCGCCTTACGCAGCGTTTTTACAAATTTGCATGTACCAAATGCCGCCGCGCCGACTCCTAACATACGACGGCACCAGGGTGCTGAAATCGGTTAAGTTTTGTAAGCGTTTGTAGCGCTACAAGCTACAAAAGCTATCGCGCCATGTCTTCGCGATGCAATCAATTTGCAGCAAGAGCCCTCGTGGTCGAGAGGTCTAGATGGTTAGGTCTCAATTCGGCGGCCTGGGTTCAAACCCCGTTGCTTTTTTATTTTTTTAGGCTAAGTTTCTAAACAGTTTTTTTCTTGATTTTGGGTATGTCTTGGGTTAGCACCTGTTTAGTTCCCTTTTCTTGAGCCCCCGTAGCGAGCGAAGCGAGCTGAGTGCCATGCGAAAAGTGAAATATTATATATCAGCATGTTCCAGGTGCCCAAATCAGTGAACTTTTGTAGCGCTACAAACGCTTACAAAACCTAACCGATTTCAGCACCCTGGTGCCATTGTATGTGAGGAAGTGTAAATATGCCGCCGGGATATATCTTTTTATTCCACATAGAATAAATAATAAATACCACAAGACACAAAATGTATTGGTTGGGTAAAAAGTTTAATACATATTTTGGTCTTTGATCTTTGATTGTATTATAATTTAATTAATTTAAAAACTCAGTTAAGCTCATGAGCATTGTTAGCATTAGCATATTTATAAATTCGGAGCGGCGCCTAATTTCTCTTGGCGCCGCACAGTGTGTCGATATGGAAAAAAAGTGGACATCTGGGTATAAAGTCAACATTGAAAAGTACTATTTTTTTTCATCATCACATATTGGCAATACCCCAGGCTATGTTGGTTCGCATTAATTTTTTTTTACAGCTTTTAGTTTCCAAATAAATTTAATTGAAACTTGCCCTTCCGTAACTCACAAAAATTTAGGCAAAAATGTTGCCCATTTCAAAAAAAATTTACTACAAAAGTATTAGTTGTTTTAAAATTATTTTTTTTTGTGTAGAATCTATAGACCTTTGGTAATATATTTCTGTTAATTTTTTGAAAAATTATGCAGTAAATACACGGGTAACGTTTTTTTTTCGTTACAGTATTTTCTTTTACAAAGTTAATGTTTCCGTTGACTTATAAAAAAATGTTTAGATTTGTATAAGTTGGCAAATATGTTGTTTGACAGAGCCACCTTTAGAGAAGAAAAGCGCAAAATTTTTATTTGCTAATATTTGCTATTCTTAGAAAAAAATGCTTTTATTTCACATGCTGCAGCGGTATTTTTGCATTAGTCGATACGGATTCAAAACAAGGCGCATAAAAGATTATAGTTTTTATACACATTTCAGTGTCTTGGCTTGAACCAAGACAATCTCAAAAAAGGAAAGGAAAATTGTTGTCCACCACAAGAAGATGTTGTTATCACAGAGAAAATGGCAAATATACGCTTACAATCAATTCTAGATCTAACAGCTAATAGAATTGTTAAAACTTGCAACTTGAACATACAGCCAAATTGAGAATTAATTTTTACTACTAAATGGGTTCTGATGGTGCATCTAGTCAGAGCTTACATAAACAAAAATTTGAAGACCGCGAAAATTCAGAACAGGAAGAATCCTCGTTATTCATTACAAGTTGTGTACCTCTCGATTCAAAAATGAATAGTAGACTATGGGAAAATCCTGCACCCGCATCTACGCGATGTTGTAGACCGATAGAGTTTGAGTACTAAAGAATCATGGTTGATATGGTTACTCAACAGTTAAAAGAAATGCAAACCGAAACCGAAAATCTAATTCCAACACATTGCAATGTAGATATTATTATTTAGCACGATCTTAATTTGACTATGATAGACGGCACAATTCGTACCATAATATCTGAAACATGGTATTGTGGATAAGATGCATGGAATGTTTCTTCCATATTACATACGATATAGATTTCAAGTCATGGTCGGCAAAGGGAGAAAACAAAACGTTGCAAGAAGAAAGAAATAACGCAATTCAAAAAGCCTTTAGATTTGAGCTAAAAATAATACTGGATGTTGTGAAACAAGGAGATGGGATAACAAACGAAACGATGGTAACACTGCCAGAACTTTCTTCAGAAATCACGAAGTAACCTCACGAATAACTGGTATAGACAGCAGCCTAATTTATCGGTTTGCAGTTATCCTCCAAATCACTTCATCTGAGAAAAAAATTAATTTCGAAAAGTTTCGTGCTTACTTGAATGTTACTGCAGAGATTTACGTATCTTTATACAGCTGGTATTAGATATGCCCTCAAATGTTCACATCCTTTTAATACATGGGACAGACATTTGAAAACATTTTAATATGATTCCAATTGGGAAACTTCTCTAGAAAAATTGGCAAAAAATAAATAAATTTGTTAATTTCGCCAGGCCCATTAATTTCATCAATTCACCAATTTTTTTTTCACCATATCCAGAAGCGCAGGAATTATTAGATGTTATGGATATGGAAGTAGGGGATGAGTATAATGATTCGGATTAACATCATTTAGAACTAGGTAAGGATAGGTTGTTTTATTTTTAGTAGGCATTTAGATCTGGGATTTTTTTCTTTTTAAATAAATTTATACCATACTCTGTGTAATAATAAATTAAAAATATACTGTAAAACAAATATTTTCGCTCAATTTTATCAATATTCATGATTATTATATCAATACAAACATTCGCTGATTTAAAATCATTGATGTCCATTTTTTTTCAATTTCGTCACACTGTGCGCCGTGGGGCCTTGCCCCCCCTTGCCCACCCGGTAGCTACGCCACTGTTGGCTTGCAAATGAATCGTGTTTAGGGCCGTTGTTTATTAATAACCGTCCCGTTTAGTGCACTGTTGCCAATACTAGACTACATTTATCTTACAATTCAACCCGAAGGGATCATTTTACCCCCTACTCCCCTAGCTATAGCATGATATACGAGAGAAGCAAATTTTAATTTGTGACACTTCTTGGCAGATTTACTTTTCATTTACCATTTTTCCCTAAAAATCAGTAAACTTTAAATCTATTATCGATCGTTGTCATCAATACATATATTCGGTACATTTTCAGGATTCGTGACAACTTTTTATTCAAAACTCGAATTTCAAAACTCAAATATTCATGTCACTTCTTATATTAGGTATATCAAACATATCCCACTGCGAACTCCTTATATTCACCTCTACATTATTGACGATGCTCGTGAAGGAATTCAGTGGCATACATTTTGTTCAATATCATAGTTAGAGCACGCATAAAAACCGTATAAATAATATTCCAGTCAAATTTCCGATAAATTATCAGTTACATTTAACGCAAAAATTGTTTCCCCCCAACCGGGAAATTTTAAACTGGAAAACTTTTACGTCCCATAAGACTCGAATGAATCAAGCAAATAAATAATGTGAACGATCTTTTAAAAGTTTTTTCAGCCATATCTTTAATGTAAGCCCGTAATGGAGGGCATATTTCACTCCAGAATGTCTCATTTAATGTGGACGAAATTTTACTTTACGTCGGGAGTTGATTGTCTCGCTCTTTTCATTAAGAGCCTTGGTCTTTTAGTTTATACAGATTTATAAATCGTAATAATATTCGAAACATAAAATTCCGATGTTTTAATAGTTTGTATTAGAAATAAATGAATAAATATAGATAAAGATTGATATGTATTTGCACACACATTTTTCATTTTCTTAATTAATTTTTCAATCGATTTGCAATTGGCCGATACTAAGGATATCAAATTGTAATAATTATTGTTGGTTTCTGTATTTGTATATTTGCTAAATAACAGGCCAACAGAGAAAGTTAAACATGCCAACAATTAGAAAAAAAAAGTTAATATCATATTTTTTAGCAGCAAAATATAACATTAAAAACTAGGGCAAGTTTTAGATGACATTATAAGATTCTTCTCTATTTATACTTACATATACAGGCTTATCACGTGTACAGCCTCCCTTATCTAACCTTTTTGTTTGATATTTTAGGCAAAAATATTGTCTCAAGACACCGTGAAGAACCAAAGTTATATCTTCTTTAATATCCTGTGTGCTAATACTTCATAATAAAGTGGTCTTCAATACCATCGCCTCTAAAATATTTAAACTGAAAAATTTAATTCAAAAATTTCGGCGCTCGTGTAATAAGCACGATATTGACATGATGATATTATTTGCCAAGTACAGCAAAGGTGCGTATTCAGATCAGGTCTCAAAAAGAGAGCTCAGAGGAATAATACACATCTCGCCTGCACAAAAAATTCATAAAGAAGATATATCTAAAATTTTAAGAAATATCAAATCTATACAAGAAACAACGAATAAAACAAATTAAATTTATAAGAAATAAAAAACAACTATTTAATAAAGAAGCTGAATTAAACATTCTATTTAGTATAGAGAACTTTTACGAGGAAATTGGAAACTTACAAACCGGTAGCTTCTAGAGGGCATCAGGTATCCATTTTTCAATGGTGCTTTTAATAGAGATGAATACTTAGACTCTTGAGAAATGAAATTGAAGACCTTTTAGAAGCGAGTCCATCTAGATTGTCTTCACTCTTCCAATGCTTCTTTAAATAAAGGTAAGTACTTAAAATTTTCGGAGAACAAAATTGATCACTGGTTGCATCTAAAATGCTTTAGGTTGTCATAAAACGCACGAGGTATCAATGCTGCCTAATATGAAGATAAGCAATTAGAGTTCTTGGAGAACGAATTCGAAGATCTGTATATGCCGGTTACATCTAAAATTGCAGATTCCTTATTTTTCGACGGTGCCTGAAAAGGAGAAAATGGCTTAGATTCCTTGAGAATAAAGTCGAAGACCTTTTCGAGGCGAGTCACATCCAGATTGTCTCATATTTTCACTCTTCCAATGCTTCCTTAGACAAAGTTAAGTACTTAGAATTTTTGTAGAACGAATTTGAGCACCGGTTGCATCTAAAATTCTTTAGGTTGTCATTTTTCCAATGGTGCATTAAATGAAGATAGGCACTTAGAATTTCTGGAGGAAGAATTCGAAGACCGTATGCACCAGTTGCCTTTAAATAGCAACAGTGACGCTTTAAATGCAGAAATATCTTGGATTTTTGAAAAACGAATTCAAAGATCTATAATCAGGCTGTGTCTAGAATGTCTATCACCATTAATGGTGCTTAAAATGAGGGTAAGTTCTTAATACTTTTGGGGAACGAACTCTAAAGTTTTATAGACCGATTACTCATAAAACACACGCGGTATCAGTGGTGCTTTATATGAAGATAAGCAGTTACAGTTCTTGGAGAACGAATTCGAAGATCTGTATATGCCGGTTACATCTCAAATGCTTCAGATTCCCTATTTTTCGACGGTGCTTTAAATGGTGAAAATGCCTTAGATTCCTTGAGAATGAATTCTAAGACCTTTTAGAGGCTAGTCACATCTAGATTATCTCACATTTTCACTCTTAAAATGCTTCTTTAAATAAAGATAAGTACTTAAAATTTTCGGAAAACAAATTTGAGAACCGGTTGCATCTAAAATGCTTAAGGTTGTCATCTTTCCAATGGTGCATTTAATGAAGATAGGCACTTAGAATTTATGGAGGAAGAACTTGAAGATCGTATACACCGGTTGCCTTTAAAAAGCATCAGTAATGTTTTAAATGAAGAAATATGACTTAAATTTTTGAAAAACGAATTCGAAGATCTTATAATCAGGCAGTATCTAGAATGCCTCAAGTTCCCATTTCTCTAATGGTGCTTAAAATGAGGGTAGGTTCTTAATACTTTTGGGGAACGAATTCTAAAGTTCTATGGACTAATTACTCTTAAAACGCACGAGGTATCATTGGTGTTTTATATAAAGATAAGCATTTATATATATTATCTACTGATTACATCTAAATTGCTCCAGGATCCCAATTTTTGACGGTTCTTTAAAAGAAGAAAATGGCTTAGATTCCTCGAGAGTTAATTCGAAGACCTTTTAGAGGCGAGTCGCATCTAGATTGTCTCATATTTTCACCGATGCTTCTTTGAATAAAGATAAGTACATAGAATTTTCGAAGAACGAATTTTTAGCACCAGTTGCATCTAAAATGCTTTAGGTTGGCATTTGTCCAATGGTGCATTAGATGAAGATAGGCACTTAGAATTTCTGGAGGAAGAACTAGACCGTATACACCGGTTGCCTTTAAAAAGCATCAGTGGTCACTTTAAATGAAGAAATGACTCAGATTTTTCAAAAACGAATTCAAAGATCTGATAATCAGGCTGTGTCTAGAATGCCTCAGGTTCCCATTTCTTTAATGGTGCTTAAAATGAGGGTAAGTTCTTAATACTTATGGGGAACGAACTCTAAAGATTTATAGACTAATTTCTCTTAAAACGCATAAGGTATCAATGGTGCTTTATATGAAGATAAGCACTTAGAGTTCTTGGAGAATGAATTCGAAGATCTGTATATACCGGTTACATCTAAAATGTTTCAGCTTCCCAATTTTTCGACGGTGCTTTAAAAGGAGAAAATGGCTTAGATTCCTTGAGAATCAATTCGAAGACCTTTTAGAGGCTAGTCACATCCAGATTGTCTCATATGTTCACTCTTCACTCTAGAATACCTCAGTTTCCCATTTGCGTTGGTATGAGTGCTTTGCGTATGGTATAAGAGATGAGTGCTTAGAATTTTTGGAAGCTAATGTTGAATATCTTATCTTTAAAACGCACAAGAAATGAATGATGTTTTAAATGAAGAAAATTATTTAGGGTTAGGAAAAACTAATTTGAAGATCCCATAAACCAGTTGTATCTAGAGTGCCTCAGGTTCCCATTTCTTCATTGGTGCTTTAAATCGAAATGATCAATTTTTGTAGAACGAATTCCAAGATCTTATGGACACAATTTATCTGGAATGCCTTCTGTTACCGTTCTTTCAATGCTTCTTTGAAAGATAAGTATTTAGAATTATAGAAGAAAAATTTGAAGATAGTTAGAGACCGGTTGTATCTAGAACGCCCGAAGTTCTTATTTTTCAAAAGATAGGTTTTCTATAAGAGGAATTTAAAGTGCTTTTGAAGATCGAATTAAAAAATCTTATCAACTGTTTGCCTTTAAAGCGCTCAAGAATCCCATGGAGCTTTAAATGAAGCGATCTTGGGGAAACGAATTTGAAATCTTTATATATTATCAGAATACCTCAGGCACCCACTTTAGTAATGAAGATTTAAATGAAGATAAACAGTAAGAGCGTTTGAAGAAAGAATTAAAACACCTTATAAATCGGTTGCCATTAAAACGCATAAGAAATCAATGGTGTTTTGAATGAAGATAAGGATTCAGAACTTACAGAGAACGAATTTGAAGATCATCAGAGACCAGTTGTCTTTAAAACGTATAAAATCAATAATGCTTTGAATGATAACCATTATTTAGATTCTAAAAAAACTCATAGACCGGTCGCATCTAGAATTCCCTTGGTTCCCATTTCTTCAATCGTGCTTAAAATGAAAGTAAGTACTTAGAAATTTTGAAAACCTTCTAGACTGTCTCATGCTCCCAATTTTTCAATGGTGCTTTAAATGAAGATAGCAATTAGAAGCTTCGGAGGTTGAATTCGAAGATGTTTATAGATCGGATGCATTTAGAATGCTTGTGTGTCTCATTCTCCCAATGATGCTTTAAATGAAGATAATTACTTAGATTTTTGGAGAACGCACTCGAAGATCTTATAGATCAGTTACATCTGCTTTTCATTGGTGTTTTAAATGAAGGTGATTAATTTTTGTAGTACGAATTCGAAGATCTTGTACGTGGATTTTATCAAGAATGCTTCTGGTTTCCATTTTTCGCTTTAAATGAAAATAAGTGCTTGGAATTTCTGGATAACGAATTCGAACATCTCATAGACCGGTTACCTTTTAAACGCATATTAAATTAATGATGCTTTAAATGAAGAAAGTTACTTAGTTTTTAAATAGATCGACAACCTTTAAAATGCTCAGGGTATCAATGGTGCATCAAATGATGATATGTGCTTAGAATTTTGGGAGAACGAATTGGGAAGACCGGTTTTTAATGGTACTTTAGGTGAGGATAATTGCTTAGATTCTTGGAAAATGGTTTGCATCCAGAACGCCTTTTTTCCTGGCGCTATAAATGAAGATAATTAATTTTTGTAGAATGAATTCGAAGATCGTATAGACAGATTTTATCTAGAATGCCTCAGGTCCCTATTATTTCATTGCGTCTTAAAATAAAGAGAAATACTTAGAATTTTCGAAAACGAATTTGAAGATCGTTAGAGACCGATTGCATTTATAATGACTTCGGTTCGTAGTTCTTCGATGGTGCTTTAAATGAAGATTGCTTTAAATGAAGAAAATTGCTTAGCATTTTGTGCCATAGGCGGGTCCGGGCCCACGGCTGGTTGCATATAGAATGCCTCAGGTTCCCATTTCTTTAAATATGCTTACTCATAGTTAGAACATTTGGAAAACAAATTCTAAATTATTATAGACCTTTTAAACCGCATAAGAAATCAATGGCGCTTTAAATGAACATACTTAACTAAATTCTAGGGGAACGAATTTAAAGTTTTTATAGACCGCTTTTCTTACATCTAAAATACCTCAGGCTCCTATTTTTGCACTGGTGCTTTAAATTAAGATAAGCAGATAAGCAGATAAGCATTTAGGATTTTTGGAGAACGAATTCATAGATTTTTATAGACCGGTTGTATTTAGAATGCTTCAGGATATAATTTTTTCAGTAATGCTTTAAACGAAGATAATTACTTAGATTCTTGAAGAACGAACGAGTTTTTATCGACCATTTGCAAATAGAATGCTTCATATTCCCACATTTTCAATAGCGCTTTAAATGAAGATAAATAATTTTTGTTGAATAAAACATCTTGTAGATTGATTCCACTTAGATACCTTCAGGTTTCCATTTTTTAATGGTTCAATTAAATAAAGAAATACTTAGAATTTTTGGAGAACGAATTCGATAACCTTTAGAGACCAGTTGCATCTAGAATGCCTCATTTTGGGGAAACGAATTTGAAATCTTTATAGACAGGTTGCCGGTTACATCTAGGAAAACCTCTGACTCCCAATTATGCATCTGTGCTTTAAATGAAGATCAGCACTTAGGGTTTTCGGAGAACGAATTCAAAGATTTCATAGGCCGAATTCAACTAGAATATCTCATGTTCGCCTTTCTTTATTGATTATTTAAATAATTTTCAAATCTTTAGAGACTAACTCTAAAGATCTTCATATTCGTTCTCCAAAAGAATGGCTCAGGTTCCCATTTTTCAATGGTGCTTTAAATGAAATGAAAGTATTTAGAATTGACTTTAAAACGCATAAGAAATCAATGAAGTTTTAAATGAAGAAAATTACTTAGATTTTGAAACACCAATTTTTTATAGACCGGTTGCCTGTAAAACATATAGCAAATATGACGCTAATCGATGGTTTTTTTTGAGATGCCATTTAACACATCATATTAGTAAAGGTTTAACAGATAATGCGATGCAACGCAAGGAACTCTTAAAACATAAAATTAATTAATTGAATGAGAACAAATTGGAATTCACAGAAGCCTCGTTGGATAAACTAAGAAGACCGTTAGTATAAAATATTACGCTCGTTGATTCTTAAACTGCCTCACCATTTTCTCTGGTAGTTGAGTTGTTTGAAAAATATAAACTGCTTCCATCATCCATCTAGCAGAAATTTAAACATTTTTGTTTAAAGGTTTAGGGACTCTTAACTTTAAAGAAAGTGCAATAAAGAGAGAGAAGAGGTACATGCGGACTTTTTGCTTGGGCAATTTGTTTGAAACTTGTAAGTAAACATTAAAAGCAAAGAAGAAAATAAGTTTGCCCCAGGCAGTAACTTAAAGAATAAAAAGCAACCGTTTTGTAACTGAACCCATGTGTTTGCTTGCGTATTTTTTAAACTTTTTTTTCTTGTGTGCTGTAACTTTTTTTTTTAAATGTGCCTAGGAGCCAAAGGAAGCTAAAAAAATTCCAGCCTGCCATTATGAAAGAAACAGATTATAATGGATGACTGGCTATAGGGCAATAAGCTTTAAGATCATTTGTCTATTGAGTATGAGAGAAATTGAGTCCTGTGAACTGTGAACATTCTCTGTCGAGAAGATACTTCAAAACTTATTAAAAACATATCTACGTCTTGCATCATATTTAGTCATCACCGAATTTGGACTGGAAGTGTTATGTTTTTAAATAAGATTTGATAATGCTGAAACTGTTGAAAATGGGCCAATTTACTATACCTATAGCTTCTAATACCTGGAGACTGGTAAATATGAAAACTGGTACTTTCCATCAGATAAGATGTGAGCAAAAATTCAAAGAACGGAAATTAATAATCAATCTTTATTCAAAATAATTTGAAAGGTCTCTTAGAATAATAATATATCTTATACATATTCCTTTTTGATCCGTCAGAGGCCAATATTCATTTTCAATCATAAATTCCCATTCAATTTCGAGCTTCAATGGCAAATTTAGCATCGAAATGAATATTGCCCCGAGTCTATTGATTTTCTGTATACTTTATATTCTCCGGCTTTTATTTTAAAACCGTTTGTTGTATAACGAAATTATTGCATTCATTATGCAATGAATTTTAGAAACATTCAATTTGGATTTTGTGCTACTTGCACAATTTAATATTATTTAAAGAAATAATTATTATTATATTTTTATAAACACGTTGGCATTTTTTGAGAATCTTGGCCTATCAATTGGGTCTTCTTTATTGGTCTAAACCAAATGCATAGCTACCAATTTTAATAATCAATAATTTAAAAATGTTTTCCATTTCTCTAATTTTTTTTAATCATTATCATCATTCTTTTTAATCAATTTTATGTTCAGTTCTCTTTATGATTTTTTTCTGGATGTTCGACAACGCCGTAATTAGGATCTGTGGATCTCTCGGCTGAACGAACCGGGGAAAATATGTTTTATATTATATTGCTGTGACCTGGAAATTATAATTTTATTTAGAGTAAAGTAAAAGGTAAAAGAGTAGATAAATAGCTTTTGCTCCTCAACCAAAACAACATTAAACTGGCTGTTTTCAAAAGAGAAGTGAGTCCGGCTTGGACTCTCGGCAACTTCTTTAATCTTTCCACTGAACTTACTTACCACTTCCGACTTTAACCTTTTGAGCCTCAGCCTGATTTGGGCAGGCAGGTGAATGCGTATTATCGTCATTTTTTGGAACGGCAGAGCAACTTGGCTTAGCTTAGACTTCATATAATGTGTCAACGTGACTTCCTGAGCTATAACTTCTTCATTCTTCTTTTGCTTCTCTTTTGCAGTTTTTCGTTTGGCACTTCCGCTTTTAACTTCCTCTTTCTTTTTATGTTGGTATTTTGTGGCGGTCCTTAATAGTAGATTAAATTAAACGGAAAAATATTTAAAAAATCTTTTTAATAAGAAACAGTAGGCCTAGGCCTGTGTTATTTATTAATGGTTAGTTTGGGTTCCATCTCACAGACTGTGGGTAGATATTCTTATTAGGCTGCACAAACACGTGAATACCACATTAAGTTAAACCAAATGCAAATGATGAATGATGATTACGATCACCAAACTTTATGCTATTTATTTACTAAAACAAAAACCCTAAATTAAAAAATTGACGTAGAATCATTGCCTATTTTTCCCATGGACAGTGGTGTGGGATCCTTTGTGATTCCCCTCCTTGCCCTGTCGCGGAACCAGATAAAATGTTGGCTAACCGCTATGGCCTTGAGCCACGTTTCAACCCCCGTTCGTCTAAAGTCTGGCGTCTCGCCTAAAGTCTGGCGTCTCGCCTTTGTAAGCGCTACATCAAAAGTGCCGACTGAGAGTGAACCTTCTAGTCTCTTGTTAATGTTCGGTGCCTAGGCCACGCAAATAGATGCAATCAGGCAACTAGAAGGCGTCTGTGCGTCTCGGGGGCGATGAGAATGAGACCAACCCCAACGGGGGGAACGTAAGAATAAGCCCATCATTGAATGGGAAAGGCCAAAAAGCCGAAAACTAGAGGACAGCGGGGAGATCAGTATCTATTCGAAATGCCATCAGACGAAGCAACCCCCTCCTATAGGTTTCATGGGGTCTTCTCGGCAGCAATTGTAGGCAGAGAAGAGGGAGCCTCCTATAAAAGCAGACGAAACATGGTATACCGACGGCTTTAAGACCAGTAAAGGGGTGGGAGCCGGGGTCCACAGACCAAGGTCAAATATATCCATAAACATGGGCAGTTAAGCCACAGTGTTCCAAGCAGAGGTCGCGGAAATTCAACACTGCGCCATGGAGATAGAGAAATTGAACATTAGAAAAAGGAGGGTAGTCATATACACCCGACAGTCAGGCCGCCTTAAAAGCAGTTAGTGCAGACAAGGTCAGATCAAGACTAGTTAAAGACTGCATAAGTGCCCGTGAAGAGGTCGGTCGAAACAATAAACTCACCATTGCGTGAGTTTCGAGACATGAAGGCCATAAAGGCAATGAAGAAGCCGACAAACTTGCAAAACGAGGCGCAAGTAAGGTTACGCTGGGACCTGCGCCCTACTGCGGGATAGTAAAAAGAGTCTTCAAAACAGAAGTTAAAAGCTGGATAGATAAATAATCTCTAAACTGGTGGTTACAAACACCGGGGCAACTACAGGCCAAACAGTTCATAAAACACGGCTCCCCAAAATTCACGGCAGATCTACTTAAGAGGTGTCGCAAGACGACAAGAATATTAGTACGTCAGCTGACGGGGCACTGTAGAATTAACAGACACATAGAAAAGGTCGACCTGGCAGATAATAGCCGTTGCAGGTTCTGTCAGGAGGTGGTGCGAGTGTGAGGCACTCTGCAGGCTCAGGTATGCAAGGCTGGGATAGACCAAACCCGGAAATGCAAGGTACGTGGAGGAGCCGGTACTCCAATTGGAAGATCAGACTGGATGAGGTCCTCTAAGCATGGTTCGGAGTGCTACAATAAACCTGCATAGGTTGCAGTGGCAGAGGCGGGTATTAGCGCCAACTCCCTTCAATTCTATTCTAGGTACCCTATGCTCAAATCAGGCCCTGATGTTTGAAGCTAATTAGTATCGACTGCAAAATCAAAATATATCTCTAACATGGTGTCAATTTCAACCTATGCAAGCGCTGGGAGAGTTTAGGTTAAACTCCTATTACAAGTATTTAAAATTAAGATAATCATTTTACCTCCTACAGCTCTAGACACACATTTATTACCACGGAAAGCTACACATATATGTGCCTTAAGTCGAGCTAGACGACGAAATTTAAGTAGAAATTGCAATTATAATCTCGAAAGAAGTTTTTACATACTTTGAGTTACGAGTCTTCCGCCCAGGGCCGATTTTGTGCGCCGAATTATGTATTAATATTCCTAAATATTAAGTGGAGTGCCCCAAATAAATGGTGGATTAAGTTTTGAATTAGCGGACCTCATTAAAATTCTTTTCACGTGCATGCACTCGTTAAATAATTAGTTGCTCGTGCAGGGAAAATGTCGATTTTTGATCGAGACTTCAGATATATATTGGAAACTACTTTTATTATTGAAAATATCGAATTTAAAACGGAAAGGAGAAAAATAAATCCTCCTCTTTTGTAAAATTATAACCATTTTCTTGTTTTGCTTGGAAATTAGGTCAGGATATTCTTTTTCCATTTCAAACTTTGCCAAATAAGGAACTTCAAAACTGTGGAAAATAAGAAATAATATCCTAATAAAAAGTTACAAAAATAAAATATTTTATAGAAAATTTTCTTGCTATTTGAAACAGCAAAATCACATAGGTACTTCTGTAAAAGTAGCATAGGTACATTATAAGAATTCAAAAATGCCAATGGCAAAGATAACATATTTTCTTTAGATGACTTATTCGTTACGTATCTATATAGCAATAAAATATGCTTTTACAAACTATACTATGTTTTGTATAGTCTAGTAAATAAAATATTAATTATTTTTATTTCCAATTTAGGCCCAGAATCGCATTGATCGAAGCATTTAAAGTGCCAATAGAGATGAAAACAAACTCGTTATAAGTTATTTTGGGACAATTAATCTTGTCTTATTTTGTAATTGCTACTTCATGGTGGAAGGTACTTGTTCACATAGTTGTCACTGCCAAGTATAATCTTAAGTAGCACCAAGAACTGTGATTGTCATAATTTTATTTAGATATTTTAATTGACTTGAAGAAATTATAAAGCAAAGCGTTCCGCCATATTTATGGTAATAAATCAAACTTTTTATTCAGCTGTCCATCTGTTTCATTTATGATCTTTTAATATCAGTGTTATAAAAGGGAACTAATTAGTAAGTAGAATTGAATTAAATTAATTGGGCTCAATAATTGTAAGATTTTGACTTTTATCTTTGTTTTGGATTTATTTAACTTCTGGTTTTATTATTATTATTATTATGATTTAGCCTTACGGCATTCGCACTCCCTCTCCCTCTGAGGGGAACATTCACTTATCCCAGATATCCCGGATATCAAAAGGATTAAGCTCTGAGGGCACCCTTTCCATGCTATCGGGTCCTTGGTGGCATCTAAGCATTTCCTACAAATTTTCGGACGGTACGGCTGTTGCGAGAAGTACTGCTTTCTGCATCAATTTGAAGAGATGTTCGCTCAATCCGAGTTCCTTGATGTTTATTAATAGGTCCTTTGGAAGGAGTCCTGTTGATGACACAATGACTGGCACCGTTCTTATTCTCTCCATTCCCCATTGTTGCCGGATTTTATCTTGTAAATCTCGATATTTGGCGATCTTTTCGGCGTGCTTGACCTGCAAATTGTTGTTGTTGAGTATGGCGATGTCGATCAGCGTGGCTTACTTGTCCCGCTTACCTACGAGATGAGAACGATATTATGGGTCGCCTTTTGGTCAGTAAGCACAAAGTCAAAGTCAAAGTCTTTATTCATGCTATTACATTAAAAATGCTTGCACACGTCGAAATAAAAAAAGGAAATTGCTAAAACTAATAAAACAACAACACAATCTACAAATACAATACAATACAGTTCAAAACAAAACACTGTTTGGACCAATTATCGCAAAAAATCAAAACCAAAAACAGCACAACAAGATTGAAAGCGGGAAACCATCAAGTCACCACAAACAAACACAGTGAACTTACTTCAACACAAATGTTGAAACAAAAGTTTTCACATATTGAAACTGACATTATCGAGACGGTCCTTATAGAACTCCTCCACAGAGTAAAATACTCTATTAATCAAAAATTTTTTTATCTTTGAAATAAAAGATTTATCAGGGAGATCTCTTACCACTTGAGGAATCTTTTTATACATTTTCGGTGCGTGATAGTTAATTGAAAATCTTAACCTATTTATTCTATGGTAATCAATTACAATATTCCCATTATTTCTAGTCGCATGTGAATGCACAGTGTTCAATCTCGTATATTGATCCAAATTTGGTTTAATATACTTTAAGCACTCCAGTATATACACACCAGGAAATGTCAGTATTTTGTTTTTTCTAAAGGCACCTCTGCAATCTGCTCGATAAGGCAATTTGTTTACTACTCTTATGGCTTTACGTTGCAGGGAAAACACTCTAGTGGCGTATACCGCATGTCCCCAAGCAAGCACAGCATAAGATATTTTTGCCTGAACTATTGCATGGAAGGTCATCAGAAGAACCTTTCCGGAGACATTATCTACCATATTTCTCAATACAAAAACGCTTGAGGATAATCCACCCGGCGATCAATATGTGACTGCCAACTCAACTTTTGATCAAGCCAGACACCAAGAAATCGCACACTGCTCGGGTTATTTTTAGAATTAAAAGAGGTTTTAAGAGTGAAGATCATAGTTTCAGTCTTTGATATATTCAAACTAAGGTTATTTGCATGGAACCAGTCAGTGACTCTAGACCGTGCACCGCCCAATTTCGTAATACAGCAGCAAACCCACCATTATGAAAAGCATCTGTAATAATCGAAATGAGCCTATTTATCGCCATGACAGTTGACATCCCAGGCCTGAACCCGAATTGCTGCTTGTTGAAGAGGTTATTCAATTCAAAATGGCTGTTAATTCTCTCCTTCAAAGCCTTCTCGAAGATCTTACTAAAGAGAGGCACCAGAGAGATCGGACGATAATTTGACATCTCGTCCCGGTCACCCTTCTTATAAACAGGCACTACTCGAGATACCTTGAAAACTGAAGGATAGACACCCTCTTCAAGACAACAATTTATCAATTTCGTTAAGGGATACGCAATTATATTAGCAATATACTTAATGATCTTTGTATTGTACCCATAATAATCTTTACTAGGAGAGTTCTTCATTGAAAAAATGATATCACGTATTTCATTACATGTTACTTCTTCAAAATCAAGGACAGGAATGTTATTTACATTTAGATTTAATTTATGCAAAAACTGTTGAGATGATATATTTGTTTGAGGTATTTAGTTGATAATATTTGAAGCTATATTTGTAAAAAAATCGTTAAAACAATCCGACTCTATGCTGCAAATAGCTTCTCCTTTAGGTATTTTTTGCCTGAATTCATTTTTAATTTGCCAAGATGCTTTGCTCGACATTGTCGAGGCATGACTTGCCTCGAGTAGGCGAACCAATTGTGAAAGGCAAGCCGAACGTTCTCATAAGATCAACAAACCGCAACGTACTCTGGTCATTTGTATTAAATTTCAGAATAAAATCACCATTCACAATTATTATTTTCCTGTTCCTACCCAACACCAGAGATAAGAGATTATTGAAAATATTCATAAGTGAATCAAAATTGCCCTGGGGTGACCGGTATATTGTTACCAGTATCAGATTATATTTTGCAGATTCCACGGTATAAATCTCACAGCCCAATTCAACAGAAAGACACTGGAGCTCATTTGGAACACTGAACAGATCAAAACAATCATTCCGAACAAATGTAGCAACATCCCCATGGGCGAAACGTTTTCTTGAAAAGAAATTTGCCAGAGAATAATTTTCTAGGTGCACCATGGAGAGTTCATCTTCCCTCATCCAGTGTTCACTAAAGGAGACGACATTAAAGTTTTTGTGACTATTATGAGATTCAATCTCAAAAATCTCATTTCTTAGGCACTGTACATTCAGATGACCAATTGAGAAGTTTAGCCTACCACTTAGGTACACAGTGCGGTCCCAGTAGATCTTATGGCCGTTACTTTCTAAAACAGATTCGGGAATATATTTATAGTAACTTACCTTTTCCGTCTGCAGCAGCAACAACTTGTCTGCTAGTTTCTGATGGATTATCTTCGCAACTGCATCGTGCCTGACTTTATATTCTGTTGCTGCGAACGTTTGGCATCCTCCTGTAATATGCTGGATGGTCTCAGTGGTTTGACAGCCGTATCGACATCGATCATCCGCCACCGGAGCATCTCCAATTATGTACTTGAGACAGTTTCTGGTGGGAATCACTTGATCTTGAATAGCCAGCAGAACGCCTTTGGTGTCGGGGAACATTTGTCCTGAAACTAACAAATAGTTCGACGCTGTATTGTCGACGTGATTCTGGGTAGCCTCATTTGCATACCTCAGAGTTTTTTTTTCACACTCGTATTTTCTCAAGGTTGGTATGATGGCGGTCTTGAACGAGGTCTTCTTTCAAAAGCAGTGGTGTACTTGTAAAATTCATCTTCATTCATTGCCTCGATGTTCTGGCCATTCCTAAGTTCAAAATGACCTGGACATACTTAACCTCGTACGATGTTCACTGTACGGCACTTTTCCAGTCCAAACCGCATTCCAATATCCATGGAGAATTGTTCTACAATCTTCAACATTTGCTCCAGCTGGTTTTTGGTAGCTCCCATAAGTTTTAGGTCATCCATATAGAGCAAATGATTGACTTTCTCTCCTGCTTCGCTGTTGTTTTTGATATTGATTTATTATTATTATTATTATTATTATTATTATTATTTTTTACGATTACTTCGGTTGGTCTTTGTCGGATCGGCCAGCGATCAAGACATTATCCAAGTACTTTTCGTACAATTGTTACTGTACCCAGTATTACAGCTTTGACACATTGACTGACTACGTTTTCATTGATCTTCAGTTCTCTTAGGTTTCTTTGAAAATTCTTATGTACAAGTCCGTTACAGCTGATAACTGCATTATTATTATTATTATTATTATTATTATTATTATTATTATTATTATTATTATTATTATTATTATTAATATTTTGTTTTGCGATGCCTAGGCCAAAAGGAGTATCAATATTTTGGGATTTTCTGACTTGTGGTGCCTTTAAATAAATTCAACCTCTTCTACTCTCCGCCCCTTGAGCTAGGGTTTAATTTGCACGCTTAGAAATCGTTCTGGTTTACGCATCTTTAATTGTAAATTTTCTTAACTTAACTTTATGCACTCCCAGTCTCTTTTAATCTGACATGAAGATAAATAAATAAAATTAGAAGATAAAAAATGACGTGGCAACACAGACAAAACTTAGCTGCTAAGTACATTCCATACAACAGTCTATTACAACGTAGTGCCTATACTAGATCAACCGGGAATACCTTATTCTCAACTAAATTTAAAACACAAAACTAATAGATAGGCAGGTTTAATTCCTTAACTTTAGTATATTACCATTTCAATTTAAGGCAAGTCTAACTATTTGAATAACGAGCTAGACTACATCTTTTTCGATTTCACGGGTGTTTCAGCATATTAAAACTACGACATTGCTAGTAGATATTACGTCCAAGTGGACTCAGGAAGTGTGAACGGAACATGATCATGTTTTGGTTAATTTAGTAACTGATTATTTAGTGTTTATTTTTATTAGGCTTATTTCTTTTATAACCGATAGTTTTTAGTAATCATTGATTGCCTATCTTGCTAGTTGTCTGAACTGAACTGTTGACTGAATAATTTTTGCGGACTGAAATTTCCTTAACTTATCTGTACTCACTCTCAGTTTCTTCTAATCTGAAATGAAGATAAATAAATAAAATTACAAGATAAAAAGAACGTGGCAACATAGACAAAACATAACTGCTAAGCACATTCCATACAACAGTCTATTACAACCTAGTCTCTATTCTAGATTAACCGGGAATACCTTATTCTCAACTTAAGTTAAAACACAAAACTAAATAGGCATTTGAAAGATATCGGTCCCGTTAATCTCGGCGGATAAATATTCATGAAACGCCTCAACTTATTAGTAAATCTCGACGATCTGGTGGAATTATCTTGACCGTGTGTAAACATGCACTTAAAGAGGGCGCTATTAGCGAATCTAAATAAAAAAAAACACGCAACTTCCAAGAAATTCTGGTACGGAGATCGGTTAAAAAAGAGCAGAGATCTGCAAGGCACCATCTCATTAGAATTATCGGGGAACTGTAAATCACATTGTCCAATGTATAGTTTGCTTTTTACACAGGGGAAATGTTAATCACTTTGAAATGGATGATTTCTCAAGAGATAAATAAATAAAGAAATCTCTTAAAGCACAGGGTGATCCAATTTCTTTACTTTACGTTTGGTAAAAGCACAATATTACTATGATATATTTCCATTATAAAATTACCTTAACGAATATGAAGGGGACTACTTAGTCGCAAGTTTCTTGACGAATCAAAAAAAACTGTTGTTCATTATAAGCATTCTTGCGCAAAATTGCTGGAAACGTCCTAAAACGTCGAAAAAGAAAATGTAATGTGAAAACATGTATTCCCATGGCAGCGGTCTTCATTAAAAGAGAAGTTAAAAATATTTCAAAAACGCAAATGCTTTAACATCATGTTCTTTATCATTATTACACTAAAAACGTGCTTTCCAATTAGCTCCTGTACTGATTAATACATACCAAGCTTAACCTAACTCGCTACCAAAAATTTGATCCAAGTATTTCGGACAACCTTTTCCCCGAGCTATGGCGACATACGAGACCCAAACTATTCACGATTTGTCATGTTTTGTGCTTTTTCCGACTCCACTACTTTACAATATGACATCAGGAAAAATGCTCTATGCAGTACCCGTAATCTTTCACGTTATTCAAAACAAGCAGTCTTAAATACAAATACTTATAAATCGCATATCGATAACATCATGGTTTCGAGCTCATATCCCTAGTTAGTAGGCGCATAGGACTAATGAAATTGAACGAGCTATTATTGTATATAGAACACCAATTCGATATTTTATGATGGTATAGGGCCACAATTAACTTCCACCATGCAGTAGCAATTTTAAAATAATGTATGGTTAATTGTTACAAAATGACTTATAACGCGTACGTTTTCATGATTGCTTCCATCCCTTTTTACTCTTTAAAAACTCTAATTAACCCCGTTGTAGGGAATCTAATAAAAGGAGACAGTTTGAATAACAAAAAGGAACGCCAATGAAAGCAAAAGAGAGCAAGGACAAACCATCTAGGAATCAATACAACGAAATCTAGTCGCTCCAAGAAAAGGACATGCTATTTTAGCTACTGTCATAGACTTTCCTGATTTTTTAACCCAATATGGGTGACTTAGGGTGCTGCAAGAATAAATCATTCAACAACTGGGTTTGCGTCGTGTGTAGGAATATATTCCATCAGAGTTGTTGGAAGAGAACTAAACACTTTGCTGTCTTAGACACCAACTTAATTTGTTGTTCGAGAACATGTAAGGATATTATGTATGCCGAAGAAACTGAGGATGTTTCTTCCATCCAAGCCTTGACATGCCTCATTAGAGACCTAAGAAAGGAGCTGGATGACAAGAACAAATTCATTGAGCGCCAGGGCAGAAATTCATCTTCATTTGCGTCTGAGGCTGCAGATATGGAGGCTGGTTTAGTTAGGCAGGTTGATAACCTCAGATTGCAGATTTCAGAACTACATGATAAAATTGAAGAACAATCTAAAATTATTGAAAATCTGCATAAGCGCGAATCTATACATGTGAGTACTCAGACTTGCTTCGGCCGCAAAGACCTAGGAATCCAAACCTCTATTTCAAGACAATCAGTGCCCACTCAAACTGAGGATAATTCAAATACTTCCACAGTTTTTGGCGATCCTATCCATAGTTCATTAAGAACGGAGACCGAATCACCTGTTTTGGCGAACAATAGCAGCCGAGTTAAGGAGGGTCAGACTCGGGCTAGTATAAACATGCAAACATTGGCATATACTCGTGTGACTGACGGAGACCTGGAGGATGCTTTATTCGTCCATAACATGCTACGCATTCAGGTTCCTCGCTCCACAAAAACTGAATTCGATGATCATGGTTGCTTGGGTGGAAATTCCTTTAATAATTTTAGGAGCCTTGCTGAGGAGTTGGGGGCTGCTGGGGACCAAATGGGGACCAAGACCTCTTCGGAGCACGTGGGAAATTTCAGTTGACAAGGAAGGAACAGCTGACAAAGAAGCAACATTGCTTAATGACATGGTTGTTGCTCGTGTAAGAAAATTGATTATTTTGGGTGACCAAACAGTTTATAAATTTAAAAAGCATGTTGATAGATACTCTTATTTTAATCAGTTTAAGGTTCAAACCATTGTTAAACCATATGCATTGAGTGAACAAGTTACAGATAGTTTACCTAGTTTTTGTAAAGATCTTAGTAAGGATGATATTCTTATATTACTTTCTGGTATAAACAATTTTCAAAAAAAAAGCACCCTTCTTTTCGAGATCTAAATTTAAAACTTAAAGATTGCTCTAACTATAACATAATGTTAGTGTCTGTACAATTTACAAAGTCTAATGCGGAAACAGAGAGGCGTATTTTTAGATTTAACCAAAGATTGAGTGAATATGTTTTTAGGCTTGACAAGGTTATACCTGGCCAAATTACATATGTTGACATAAATAATAGGAGAATTGATTTAACTTGTATGTTTAGACCTAAAATTAAGAATTTGACGTTTATTAATGTGAGCAATAATTTAGATAATAATTTTAATAAGGTAGGTGACTGTGTGGTTCATAACACTTCAATGAATGAGAGTTCAATTAATGTAGATGCTCTCTCAGATGGTGAGGTCTTTCTCCTGGTATGCCAGATACTTTGGCTGAGGTAACTGTATCTACAGAGCCTTCCCAAGTAAATGTTACTTCTTGTTCTCAAGATTTTTTTCTGTCCAACACAGACTGCTCTCCAATTGACCTAGCTGATAATCCTTTATATTTTGCCCACCTATACATACGATCGCTGATTCCATCATTTGCTGAGATTAAGACTTTTTTATTGAAGGAGAACTTTCATATATTCGCTATGACTGAAACTTGGTTATCTAAAGATTATCCAGATAGTTATATTAATGTTCCAGGTTTTCAACTATTTAGACAGGATCGCTTATCTAGGGGAGGTGGAGTTTGCGCGTATGTTGCTGATTTATTGTCTTGTTCTGTTATTGACACAGCATTCTGTGATGTAACTATTGATATTGAGCACATTAGCTGTTAAGTTGAAGGGTTTTAGTTACTTAATAGGAATAATTTATAGACCCCCTCTGTTGGATATAAGCAACTTTCCGGTATTGAGTCGATACTGTCAATATTAACTCCACAATACGATTATCTTCTGTTGACGGGTGATTTAAATATAGATTTTTTATGCAATAGTAGCCCAGATATGATATACTTTAATTATATTCTTAGGGCATACAGTGTTAGGCAGGTTATAGATCAGCCTACACGAGGAAGTAGGTTGTGTAATAGTTTGATAGATTTGATCTGTGCTGATACTCACTTGGAACTAATAAGGTCTGGTACTATGGATATGTATGACTTATCAGACCACCACTTAGTTTTTTCTCTATTTAATATAAAAACGGTCAAATCTAGCCCCAGGTGGTTTTTAAGATATAGAGATTTTAGGCATTTTAATGAGGATCTGTTTTGCTCAGTTATGGGTGGGATTGACTTTGACTCTTTGGTGCATGAGGATTCGATCGACATTTCTGTTGACTTATTGAATTCTCGGCTAACTGAGGTTTTTGATATGTTTGCCCCAATTAAGTCCATTAAAATAAAACGGCCATATAAACCCTATATAACAGACACAATAAAGGATATAATTAAACTAAAGAAGAAGGCATACAATAAATATAAAAGGACACTTTCTCTAAAGGAAAAAAAATTCTAAAAACTATTTATCATTTGCAATCAAAAGTGAAAAGAAGGCATATATGGCATTTGAGCTATCAAAGGTTAGATGAAACTCAAATAAAACATGGTCAAAGCTGGCCGACTGGAATGTTCACTCTAAGGTGCTTTTCGACATTTCACATGATTTGAGGAATGTTTATGATGTTAGTGATTACTTCAGAAATATTGGCAGTAGTATGGCTGTGCCTGTTGATAGAAATCTGATTGAATACTATTCAAATAATACTATGTCTGACAAGGATAACTACAATTTGTTTCAATTTCAGAGAATTGCAGAGACGGATGTTCTTAGATCATTTCAGCAGATTAAGTCTAAAGTGTAAGGGTTTTGATGAAATAACTTATGATATGCTACTATTTAGCATGGAATTTATTGCTCCTGTTGTTGCAAACATTTTTAATGTTGGCATGGTGAGACCTATCCCAAAGGTTGCCAATATTGCATCAATGGACCAACTTAGACCTATAAGCATTCTGCCAATTATAGGAATAATGTTTGAATTGCTTGTTTCTGGGATGATTAATGAATTCATTGGATCTAGGGGTGTATTGCCTAACGTTCAATAGGGCTTTAAGGTAGGTTACAGCACTGCGACTGCACTTAGTAAGGTGACCTCCGACATTTGTAGGAACATCGATCGGTCTTTACTCTCTTGTCTTGTTCTTTTAGATTTTAGTAAAGCCTTTGACCTGGTGAATCATGACCTGCTGATTGCTAAGCTGCACTATTTTGGCTTCTCCCCAGGGGCATGTAGGTGGTTTAGTGGGTACCTTGCACAGAGAAGACAAATTGTGGAGATCGACGGTAATAGATCTGATCCTTGTGCTATTGATTGTGGAGTTCCGCAGGGGAGCATTCTTGGCCCCTTGTTGTTCTTGATTTATGTTTCCGATCTCCCAAATCAGGTACATTCTTGTTCGGTTCATCTATATGCTGACGACACTCAGCTTCTCAAATCTTTCAGGCCTCAGGATTCAGGTAGGATACTGAGTGAACTTAACAGTGACTTGGAGCGAGTTTTCACTTGGTCAACTAAACACGGCCTGTTATTGAATGCAAACAAAAGTTCTCACCTAATTATTGGCACTGAATCAGCTAGGGTTAAATTCAATTTGTACTGTTTTGTGAACATTCATGTTAATAACATTGTAATACCTCGTGTGGAGCAAACGAAGAATCTGGGTTTGATTTTTGATGAATCCCTGAGCTTTGAGTCGCATGTGTTGAAAAAACTGTCATTATTATATCTCAAAATGAAAGGCCTGTACCCATTTAAACACTTACTTCCCCAGCATATCAAGATGCTGTTGGTTGACTCGTTGCTATTCTCACAGCTTGACTACTGTGATGTTGTTTACTATTATTTTCTTAATGCTGAGTATCAACAAAAAGTGCAATTGGCCCAGAAGTCGTGTATACGTTTTGTGTATGGAGGGCGTAGGTATGACCATATTACTTCAACATACCTTGCAGCTAAAATTTAAACTTCGCGTTGATCTTCACTTTGCGCTTTTTATGCATGGCATTCTTAACATGGGTTCTCCTGAATATTTGACACAATATCTGGTTCCTCGAAGTGACCTCCATAATCTGAATTTGAGAAATGTAGTGAAATATAACATTCCCAAACACAGCACAGATAAATTTAAAAAATGTTTTGATTATAGATCGGTAAATTTTTTGAATTCTGATATATTCCCCTTGATTACTAGCTTAAGTAGGTTTGAGGGCATTTTTATGTATTTCTAACTGTTACTGTGATCGTATATTAAGTTTTGACTAG
Source organism: Pissodes strobi (assembly GCA_016904865.1). Lineage (NCBI taxonomy): Eukaryota > Metazoa > Arthropoda > Insecta > Coleoptera > Curculionidae > Pissodes > Pissodes strobi. Next base: position 316,237 of record MU182446.1, on the reverse strand, counting down.
CGATTTGTATCTTTGTGTAGTCTACCTAATAACTTGTATATTGTGTTGTATATTTCATTTAGTACTTTTGTTCGTTTGGGTGTTATGGAAGAACGTACTTTGCGAATGACACCTTTTGTATATGTACATTTTATGTTGTATGCAATAAATATTTTTCTTTCTTTCTTTCTTTCTTTCAAATTTATAGAGATTGGAGTCCACTATACCCATATATGGTAGGCATTTTATAAAATCAAAGAATGCCAAACGAGCCAAATGTTGCTGACAAGCATGTTTTCAAAATAAAATGATAGTTTAAGTCCCTGAAACTCTCTTAATACTGAATATTTACTCTTATTTAACTCACGTAACTTTCTTCACCATTTCCGGAAGATAATGAAATAAAATGGTATTATCGAAAAGAGATGAGAATGCAAATCACTGGATTCCACCGTAATTAATTAGTATTATCTCGTGTTATACGACCAATATGTCACGATATCATTTTCTTGTGTGCCTTTACTTGAAATTTAATTAATATTTAAGAAATCCATAACGAATTGATGTCTCACTTTGACATAATGGTAAGTAAGATTTTTAATAGTAGAATGTTAGGTGAAATTTAGCTTTAATTCCCAAACGCTGTTCAGTCATTTTCTTATCGTTACACGGGCAAGTTCTCTTGGTCGTCTTCGGAACCTGAATTAATGTCATCTTTTTTTGCGGATTCTGGTTTTCTCGTCTGTCCTAACATTAGCCCCAAAATTCTGGCTGGAAGGTCCAAAAACAAGTATACTTCTATATAAAAAGGAGGCAAAGCATAAGCTGCTTGAATATTATACGCTTTAGAGCTACTGACTTGAGAGAGACACGCCAACACCCTCTAGACAATAAGGCCCTGAAACTAGGAACAGCAGTAGCCAATATGGCCACCCCAGTTGGGACCTAAACTAAGTGCTGTAAAGGGTATATTTCAAGTTTTTAATATGTTTAAAATTGTGAAATTGTGAAGTTTGTGCATTTGCAGAGATCAATTATTTATACAAAGCAAGTCATTTGTTGTGTTAATGGTAAGGACATTGCCTTGTGTTCTTGAAAATAGACTCTTAACCCTACTACATTACACTATACTTCTTAATTATTCTACATTATACAATTAAATACTTATAGCTAGGGACTGATTACTCTGGTACAAGGTGCGTTTCCACAAATATCTGTTATAATTTCAGAGCTGATAATACCTAGTAATATCTAAAATAACTGAAATTTTAGTATTCAAATACTGTCTGCCTGAAGCAAACAAACAAACCCTTAAGGTTTTTTTTTGTAGCTTTATAATAATAATGCCTATTTTTAGGTAACCACAGATATTTTTTTAACTACAGCCCGACAACATCAGAGGTTTGATTTTAATACCTCCCGTTTTACTTAGGATACCTAAACACTTAATATTTGTAGAATTATTAAATATTAATTAAGGGTTGTTGGGTGGTTTTAGATACGTGTAGTAAGAATTAAAGTATGTTTAAGTTTTGGTTTAAGTTCGGTCTCTTAGTTGAGAACATTGACTTTCAAATAATGATGTATAATAGTGTTGAGTGAATTGAAAACATGGCGTAAAATGTGGTGTTCTCAAATGTAGAGGAAATTTTTAAAATGGCACCCAATGCGGTAATGTTTTCATTTCCAAAAGAAGGTTATTGAGGCAGCAGCTTACTTTACCCCTAAGGCGGTTGCTCGGGTGGTTGTATCGTATTCAATGACTCTCTTGACCCAGGTCTTGGTCTTTAAGTAAATATCTATTTTAGATGTGTGAAATAAACTTTATGCCAAATAATTATTTATATGTTTTATCAATATTGATGCAGCTCCTCAAGCTCACTTAAATTTTATTGTCTTTATTTCTGAAAATCTGTTTATATCAATAATAGAGCAAATTGGTGCTGTTGTCAACAAAATTGTATGTCAAGACAAAAGCCAATTCAACTTCCCTCTTGAAGTACCTACATGATGCTAATTATCTAAAGATAGTTCTTAATGAAGCTGCTTATTTTCTAAATACAACATACCGAACAACGTTCTGTAGCAGGCAATTTGAACATTGTAAGAGATATTTTAACATCTTTAGAAACCCATTCTATTTTTTTGTATTTACAACAATTACCACAAGTGCCGAAAATTTCATCACTAAACAGAACAAGATCAACCGGTTCAATTTTTTTTAAAACGTCGAGCCAAGCAGGTGTTTTTATTATTTTTTTCCTTTCTGTCTAATTAAATACTAAAAATAATTAAGGTATGTATTTTTTTGAAGCCAAAATGTAACAAAAGTATTTTATATATGAATGAATACGTTTTCCATTGTCAGAGCCTGCTCCCTACGCGCGACGCCATCTTAGATTTAGATATCAGGCCTTCTTGTGTAGAAGGTGTTGGACAAGCAGACTCAGACCGGAACATGGTTATGAATGATGTCAGGTAACCAAGGGACTAAATTCAAGGGCGACATCCGTTTCCGACTTTGGCTACGTTTACGCGTTCGTTATATAACGGTAGCCTAACAAATGGATTGAATACGGAACGCGGTTCCTGAAAAATATTTGTCAACGTCACTCGAGCAACTAATCTCCAATAATCGATTTTATCGGTAACTGTCATTTATTCAACAGTTGGCAGTTAGTTTTGCTTAAATATCTAAAAGTTATTGTTTTTTCTTGAAGTATAACTAAGAGATTAGCTTTTTGATTGACATCTTGAATATCTGTACGGAATTACAGATTACAGCCAATAAGGCAATAAACCACTAATTTGTCTGTGTGTTTAAGGGGAGATTTTATAGATTTCTTAGAAATAGGACGCATATACTTACCCATAGGTCCCCGAGCTTGCAGATCTTCATTATTTGAGCTCTTTGAAGAATGTCCAAAATTTACTAACCTCCAGAAATAAAAAAGAATGTGAATAAAAATATGAGTTTATTCAGTTTAATTCATATTATACCTATTCTACAATGACGAGGAGTTAAGAGTACTTGAGACTATGCGCTTTTTGGGTGTGCAGATTGGAGAGAGGCTGAATTGGAAGACGAGTGGTTTATTTAGATATCTTGCGCGTACATACATACATACACACATACATACATACAACATAATGACAATAAAAGTGCTTTATAGCCTAAATAAAATTATGGTCGAAATATAGATAGAATCGAGACTTCAAAACCCGCGATTCACTAGACACTAGACACCTTCAGGGTGGCTCGTTTATTATGGGATGACACCTTATCTTATTTGAACTTTAATGAACCCAAAAGCTCGAAACGTATAAAAACATGAACAATTATTTAAAACTTTTATTTAAAACGGGTCTTCATCTGGCGGTAAGCGCCTTTTATTTTCTCCAACTCACCATTTTCTATCGAAAATGGTGAGTTTCCGATCATTCCTATTGGCCCATAAAACATGAATTTTTAACAAACAGTGTCTATATCTGAATGCAGGGGCCAAAAAAATGAGTTCTGAGTAACTTCTTTCAAGAACTTGAGAGACTTTTTCTACGAGTTTGGTGATACGACCGATAAAGAACAGCATAATATTGCCCTTCTTTCAATTCGACTTGTTTTGATGTCGGTTGGCTGTCCGCCAAACTATCGCTCTCTCTTTCTTCCATGTCTGAAAAAGTTTATGATTCATCAAAAGTATTTGTATATTGAGTTTCTTCTGACTCTTCATCAGATTCTTCTACAGAATCTTTATTCTCCTTTTTAGAGATCAGTTTTAATTGTTTTTTTTTTATTGTTTTTTTTTCTGTTCCTTCTGGTTCTCCAGTTTTTTAAGCTCCCTTGCTTTTTTCCTATTTTCGTTTTCTATTTCTTTTGCCATTTTCTCTTCCTCTTTTCCGTTAAAATATTTTTTCCATTCCTTTGATATAGCCACTGCTGGCAAAATTTCTATTTTTCTTTTTTTAATGGCTGTTAGGTAACAGTGTCTGGCCAAAATAAGACTTTTTTGAAAGGAGTACCGACACTCGAAATAGAGCTTTCATCTACAGTTTTCAGCGGTGAACCATTAAGTATATCTTTAGCTGTCTTCATTAGGATTTCTCTAAGTTCTTCAAAATTATCAATATCAGATTAGGGACTATTTAGTGGTGATTTATCGATGTTATCAGGTAAAGAATTAGGTGCTCTATTCCTGCTTTCAGTCAGATTTTCATTTGATTCGCTGTCACTCGTGCTATTTCGCCATGTGAATAAAAGTATGAGTTTATTGAATTTAATTCATATTATACCTATTCTACAATGACGAGGAGTTAAGAGTACTTGAGAGTATACGCTTTTTGGGCGTGCAGATTGGAGAGAGAGGCTGGATTGGAAGACGTGTGGTTTATTTAGACACTGCTATGTCTTGCGCGTAATATCTGATCACGTAGGTTTTATTATAAGCTGTTTCAGGTACATGAGAAGATTCCTGCCAATATTTGCCAACTGATCCGCCACTTCATTGCCCTGAATGTCCAAGTTTCCGAGAATCCATAAGAGTTCAAATATAGTAGCATCTACGTCCAAGATCATTATTGTTTTGTAGGAAAACAATGCTATTGATCTTTTGAATTGCGCTACTAGAAACTGTGAACTCTATTAATTGCAACAGTCTCAGTTAAAGAAAATTGAATGTCATTAGACCACCGTTATGAAAATTTTATCTTATCATTAGGATAATGAAGAGACTTAAATAAATAGAAATAGAATAGGAACATAATAAAATATAAATACTTGCTTGCGATAACTCACTCTTGTTTACAACGTTTTTAATTTTTGTTTTCCTTTTCATTTCCATTCTTATTCGAGGATCGAAAATCGTTCTGCAAGAAAAGCTTTTCAATTAGTAAGTAGAGCCAGCTCAATATTTGATTTAGCTTAATACAGTTTAAGTACAATATTTGCACATGAAAATGTATTTAATGAAACTCTTTTGGTAATATTGGCTCAGCGCTAAACGTGGAGAAGAAATACAGAAAATTAGCTTTGATTCTATGGGGAAATATGCGAAGGAATGTAAACAGGATTTGGGATTTTATGTGAAAATAAACTGACATTTAATATTCCTCAGAAAATAACTTATTTCTCTTGAGTTCATTGTTATTGGTTTAGCTCGAATTAAACCAAAAAGATGGATGTGTTGCAAATTTAGGTCGAAATGATAAATCATACAGATGTTTTGAAATTCGATGATAAATTGCGTTGAATTATTTAACATGCGGTTATAAACTTCAACGCTATTAATATTTAGTTAACCACCGATTCAGTTGCTTGCAAATTCCAGAAGTTTGAAACTAGATGCATCCGTACCAATAATTTAGAATTCATGTTCTCATTAAAAAGAGTCAAAATAATTATAATATTGTAAACTAGAAATCGTATTCACGAAAAAGGAACACTCAGTCTAAAGTTTGAACTTGATACTTGATCATGAATGATAAAATATTATACTTATTATCTAAACATGTTTTAAAAACAATCAGTAAAAAAAAATTAAAAATAACTAAAAAACCGTAACTAAGTAATTCAACCAAAAACTAAGCAAATACAAAGAAATCAGAAACTAAGCAACTATCTAAGTATAGGAAATTTGGGAATAGAAATAGTAAAAATAGGACAAATATGTTAGGAAGATGGAAATCAAATTTGGAACGCGAATGTTGATGATAAGTATCTGAGATGATAGAGAAAATCATAATGCAAACAACGCGAATGTTGATGATAAGAATCTGAGATGATGGAGAAAATCATAATGCAAACATATAGGCGTCCAAAGAAGGTTGATATAGAGAAAAATAGAGGTATAATAATACTAGAAAAAGTTATAATTTTCTATGCAAGTGTTAATGATAGGTACCACATAGGGGAAATCATTGAAAAAACACGTAGGCATTAGAGAAGCAAAAGGAAAAATTAAGATATGAGCAACTGGAGAAAATGGTTATAATTTTAAATGCAAGTGTTTAACAATAGTACCATATTGGGAAAGTCACAGAAAAAACACATAGGCATTTAATTATAAGAGAAATTAAAGAGTTATAATATTGAGAGTACGAGAATTATAATATAGAACTAAAATAAAGGACAAGCTAGAAAGCAAATACAGGTCATATATGGGAATGTTGTGGACAACTGTCGCAAATAAGTACCTTATAGGGAAGATCATAAAACAGACACTTGGGCAACATGACGACCTAGGAGATGAAATTAGAATTCAGATATGGATATAGATAAAGTTATAAGGAAAAGTAGACAGTATATGAGAAGATAGTAAACTAGAGTAGTAATAGAAATGAAGGAAAATAAGTTAAAAGTTAAAGATAGGACGTAATATTAAAGAGAATACATCACAAAAGTGTCGGCCAACACAAAACATAGAGAATACATAGAGATGGTTAAAATAAGTAGACAAAATACGTAGAGATAGATTAAATGATTAAAAATAAGCGAACATAAATAAGAAATTATCGATAAAAATGTACTATGTCACCCCACATAGAAAAAATGAGGACATAAAATAATAAAACATAGATAAAATAAGGAATAAAAATATGGCGCCTAAAAGTATAGAAGCATAGAAATAACGGAATAAAATAGCATATACATGGTAAATATATATAAGAATAAGCCAACATTAAGATAGAATAAATAATAATGGATGGAGTACATAGAATTCTAAATCCACACAACCCGGCAGTCATCAGCATCAATCTCGCAAAAGGCACCTAATATTAATGATAAATAAAACATAAGTATTAAAAGTGTATCTATCATGTTATAAATACTAAGCGAAAAACTTGTAACTTGTATGAGGTAATTTACACCGAAAATCAATCATTATCCTTCTAAGAGACTGCGCATACTCTGGGAAAGATAATAATAATAATTAAAAATACTAATATCCAATTCAAATAATCAGTTAAGTCAATATAATTGACGACAGTCAAAAGGTGTAAATAACCCATACATGAATTAAATATCCGATGTTATTAATATTGTTCTAAACAATCTCGGCAATGATTACTTTTTCGATGTTATATAATCACAGTCGACAATTATTTTAATCCAGGCCGTACTAATTAATGTTATTAAATTTCAATAGCAACAAGTCCAAGAACAAGATCAAAGCCACACACATACCAAAACCTCTGGGGAATTCAAACTGCAAGGACAAAGCATTGTTTCACACAATACAAAAAGTAAATATGGATTAGAATCCAAAACCCAACGTAGAAAATGCTGACGACAAAATTTAATGGTTAAAGTATCAAATGCAATTGTATACATATTTTAGCATAAGTTTTATTATTATGACTACGATATCTATTATGGATAATATAAATTATAGTTTATCAGATAGGAATAAATGAATAGGGGACGTTATTATTATTATTAGAATTCATTATAAGAAATATTTCTCAATTGTTTTAGTACCAATATGTTTTTCAATAATATTTACAACAATGTTCCATTTCGGTTTTACGTACACAGTGGACCAACTAAAGTATAACATAATACTTGCATATGTTTAATGCACCTAGAAAACAACCATATAATTATTTAGTATATACTGTATGATCCAATGATAATTATAATTTTCAATCAAAATTACAGAGATTTTTTTTTGTAAGAGGAAACATATATACGCATACGTATATTAATATAACATTAGGATAAGCAGAAAATATCAATATTTGTTACTCATATTTTGTTTATATTTGTTACATGTACATGGAGCACTATTCAATGTCAGCCTACAACGCAGTCAGATGGAGTCCTGATACAAATAGCAGCCAAATGGGGACCCACGACAAAGATTCTGAATTGAGTAGGAATAAGGTGGAAAACCATTGGCTGGAATCCAGGACCGAACTAAACTATAGGCCAGAAAGTTTAAAGTGCTCAAATATAACTTAAATTTAAGTATGTACGGAACGATATGACTATTCGAATATTGAGGACCACTCGTTAATATTTATGGAGGTTCCCTTCTTTTGGACATACTCATCAAAAATTAGTTTATGATCGTCTCTACGATAACAGTTTTTTTGACAGTCGCTAACAAATCTTTAATCATTAAAGAGATTCTTTTCTTTTTGAACTTTTTAACCGTAAAATATGTTTTGCATTGGGGGCCAATGCAAGACGGAGGGGGGCATATGTAAACTAGAAATCGTATTCACGAAAAAGGAACACTCAGTCTAAAGTTTGAATTTGATACGCGATCTTGAAAGAAAATATTATACTTATTATCTAAACATGTTTTAAAAACAATCAGTAAACTTTCAACAAATTTTAGTATAAAAGAACGTGCAAATCGAGTAAATGATATCTTGGTCATCTGGTTAGCAGTACCTTAAAGGCAAACGCTTTCTGGTAACAAGTTCAAACCCTCCACACCTGGTCATCCGGTTAGTAGTACCTCAATGGCAAACGCTTTCTGGTAACAGGTTCAAACCTCTCTAAAGTTACGTCAGTGAAAAAGTAAAGTGAACCTAAATCAAAGTGAAACCAAATTAAGCATACCAAAATAAATTAAACGAATTAACTCTCATAAAATAGATAATTAAACTAAAAATACTCCCGGGCCGAAAAACCAAATTGCCTCAAGAGAAAATCCTCTTTGACAATATGAATAATTGTTCATAATGATAATAAAAGTGCTTTAGGGCTTAAATAAAATTATGTTCGAAATAGAGATAGAATCGAGATCTCAAAACTCCGTGACTCACTAGACTAGGGTTGCCATCCATCCCGATATAGTGGGACTGAGCCCCGTGTCCAAACGGACGTCCCGATTTGTCTGGCAAGAGTCCAGATTAAACCTTTACCTCTAACTCAAATACTAATAAAGTATATATAAGATATACTCTTATATCTTAGAATCCTAGCTAAATTTTAAATCTACTAATTTTACCGTTTTCGTATTTATCTGTGATGCAATATATCCATATTTTCTAAGACTTGCGTCGAGTTCAGCTAATTTACAGTAGATGGCGTAGATTTAAGTTTTCGCGATTGCGAGTATGTATTTGCCATTCCGGCACATAATACGAATTATTGTGAAAGAATTTTTTCGCTGATAAATTCCCAATGAACTGACGAAAGGAATCAATTATCATCGGACTCTGTTGAAGCTATTTTAGAATGTCAATTTAATTTTAAAATGTCTTGTGCTCAATTTTATAAATATGTTAAAGGAAAAAAGGAAATTTTGCAAAAAAATAAATATTTGGAGATGTACATAAACTGAAGTACTCTTAAAATTACCTCCTAAATATTGTTACGTTTTTCCCGTGGGTTCTCAACGAAATTACAACTGTTACTATTTTAAAATACCTAATACTCTCTTTATTCTCTACCACTGTATACAATTAAACACACTTAACTACTGTTATAACTTTAAAACTAATAGCTGTTTACAATTCAACACTCAATGATTAACTAACTCAACACGCTTTCTGCCTGCTATTTATATACAATCAAAAATCTATCACGAATACTCTACAGTTTATGAATCTTCGCGGCCGGCGATGGCTCATACGTAGACGCGACAGGGCTAGTTCTATAGGGTAGCACAAAAACATCCGAATGGTTGCTAGCCGTGATAATATGCATATATTTTATAGAAAAAATGTATTATATTAACATTAACTTGGCGTTGTATTTTTGTTTTTTAATTGTACTGTTTTTTCTTGTTTTTGTTATGCACTAAAAATATGAATTTTGAACACTTGGCGGGGCACCCTAAAAAATGTTCGCCTGCGGCGCAGACCTCCGGTTATTGCTGTTTTGTATTTATTTATTTTCTTGACGATTAATATTTACTTTGTGGCGTTCCGACGCGACGCTGACCTGCACATTTATCGCAATCCTACACTAGAGACTTACACACGTTCCTAGCATTGCCAGTCTAGAAACTTTCACTTTCTCAAGCAAACTTTTATCAACAGCCACAACCAAAGCTAGGCATCTTGAAGTAATTTTCGATTAAAGAAGTCCTTTTTGTAAAAGCACTCCCATAAACATACCAAAATCAATCGTTGTTTGTAAACATAAATCAAAAGCAGCAATAGAATTTTTAAATTATAGCGAACAACCGACATCACCAGAAAGACGAACGGCATAGACATCCCCATAAACAATCGCTGGTGTAGCCAATTAAAAACTGGAACGAAGCAAAGTAATAACTAATCGACAAAGAAAAATAAATCTCTCTCATATCTCTAATGCCCGGTGTTTGGTGGTGTCAATATAAATCATATTGTTGTTTAAGTCTGGATTATAAAGTGTCTCAGTTTTATTAAGAAAAAGATTACGAGGCCTAATAAAGTAATAAATGTCTCGTGTAACACATCTCCCCCTTTTCATGATTTATCGGAACCTATTTATTTAAGGGTGTAATTATAGCTAAAAAGATTAGGAGATATTATGCGGGGTTTATATAAAGAACTCATTCATTATTTATACCTGTGTCTGGCTTCGTGATAAGATAGCTATCAGTGAATTATTTGCTTGCGCGCACTGGGAATTTCTACTACTCAAGAGTAAATTGAATTATGTCGGGCTGTATAACGTTGAATATTATTTTTATGAAACAACGCCAACGCCGTGTGGCAAATATTAATTTACGTAAAATTTAATATTCAAAACTATAAAATAAAAATTGGTATTCATAAAGCTATTTGAATTAGTGAAACTTGTAAACTTCGGAGCGTATCTCTAGTCTCGAGCCTTTTCAAAAATATTTCATTAAAAAAAAACGGTGTGTGTTTAAGACCATACGACAGAAGCACAAGGCGAGATCAATATTATGAAATACAAGTATTTTTTGTGCTCTCCTATATTCTCAATGTAGATTCTTCAAGCGAAAAATAAAAAAAATATCAGTGCTTAAAACCGCACGACAGAAGTAAAACCTTGAGCAGAGCGATGTTAAAAACTATATAAAATTAGAAACAGTTCACACGCAGCAGAAGAAAACTAAACCAAGCGGTCACCCATTCAAGTACTAACCACGCCCGACGTCGCTTAACTTGAATGATCGGACGACAACTACTTTTACCTTTTACTCTTGGCAAACATGTAACAACTGTACACTGTGTTCTATCTCATTCTCTCGCAGGCTACATCCTATATTTCTATATCTTTTTATTGGTGTTGCCTTTTTCGTTTCCTCGTTTCTGTTTCATCGTTTTCATCGAGTCTCAAATCGCTCCTATTCTCAGTCGGCGATTTTCAATCGTATCATTCAAAATTTCTTGGTATGTTGTACTCGTAACCTCTCTTTTTAATGCACGAAAGTTTGGGTTGCCTGATAGGGCAACCTTGAAATAACTCGGACAGCTCTTCGCTGTAATTTAAAAATGTCGGACACTGCAGCTGCATGACCCCAGGAAAGTAGTGCGTAACACGTCTTTAGAAACAGCATCAACCAGATTCCTCTAAACATATATGCTTTTGGATATTTTTTTACTGGTTTGATCAATATGCTGATGCCAAATTAATCTAGGATCAATGTGTACACCGAGAAATTTAAGATTTTCAGGATTATCCAGATTCGCCGAAGTACTTAATGAAAAGGTCAGTGTTTCAGTTTTTCCCTGAGTCAGTGTGAGGCAGTTGGCTGTGAACCAATCAGATACCCTCGCTCGCGTCCCCTCTAACCTCATCTTAACCCCATCAATATCCGACCCAGCCTGTAATACAGTTGTATCATCAGCAAACAAAACAAGGTCCGCACCAGGGTCGCTGAGAACCAGATCGTTCATATATATGATGAACAATAAAGTTCCCAGGACAGACTCCTGAGCCACCCCAAACTGGACCGGCAGGACGCCTGAAGCAGAGCCACCAAAGTCAACAAACTGGCATCTGTCGGTCAAGTATGACTCAATTAAACCAGCACTGTTGGATGAGAAGTTGTAATATTTCAGTTTTGATGCCAGTATGTCAGAAGAAACGCAGTCATGTCGCAAAATAGCGACGAGACATGTTCACCAGAATTAGAAGCATTAGTTACAGTAGTAAGTAACTGATTTATGGCCATCACAGTGGATACTCCATTTCTAAAACCAAACTAACTCTTATTCAATAAGTTACTGTTGATAAAATGATCAGATATTCTTGTTTTCAATGCTTTTTCTAATATTTTACTATAAATAGGCACTAAGGAGATTGGCCTGTAATTTGTTACGTCATCATGGGATCCTTTCTTAAATATAAGTCCCACACGAGATATCTTAAAAGCGGAGGGAAAAATTCCACAGTCTAAGCATTGGTTAAATAACTTTGTTAATGGTATGATAATTAAATTTGCGATACTAATAATTATTTTTCTATTTATTCCATAATAATCCCTACTATGGGATTTTTTTAGAAAGTAAATTATATCTCGAACTTCATTATAAGTGATGTTGATCAAGTTTAGCTCTGGGACTTCTCCCAAAACTATATTTTCTAAATAAAAACTTGAAGAATGTTCAGATGTAGTTGATTTATTAAGTTTGAAGCAACATTAGTAAAGAAATCGTTAAATTCGCCAGATGTTAAGGAAGTGTGGATCTCGGGTGCGGTTTTTTTTTCAGGCCTGTATCTATTAACAATTTGTCAAGATGCCTTTGCAGGATTTGTGGAGCCGCGAATGAAATCATCGTGAGCCGAGATTTTCGCCTCACGGATGCTGTGTTGATAAGTCTTACGAAAGTCTCTTATATCATCTTTTAGATGTAAATTATTATTGATGCAGCAAAAAAGACCATGCTGGGTAATTGGTTGTGTAAGTACTGGAATTTTTGAACTTTTTTCTGAATGAGTGCAATATTCTATAGCCACTCCAGCATGATCCGAAATTGGCCAATCAAAAGTCCAAGAAGAATAGCTGTCTCGAGAAATATTTGTAACTATATTGTCAAGGCAAGCATTTCCCCCCTTTAAACTATGAACGGCCGTGTGCAAATTAAATGATTTTATAAGGTTTATATTTATAAAGTCTTTTGTTTTATTTTCATTGGAATTGAAATGTATGTTAAAGTCGCCCATGACTACAGCTATTCTTCCTTTATGGAACACAATATCCAGTACATTGCATAATTGGTCTATGAAAATATTAAAATCTTCCATGGGGGAGCGGTACACAGATATAAGTATAATGTTGTGTTTACTAGACTCAATTGCACAATTTATTTCATCAGAATTAAAAAAAGGATGACAGATTATTTTTAAGGAATATTGCAACATCTCGAACCTCGATGGGATCAGTCTTTAACTAACTCGACAGCCCAATCTTGTATGCAGAATATTTTCAAACTCTTTTTACCGAGATATTTTTCTTTTATACCCTCTCTCAACGATTGTTTTTCACCTCGAAAATCTGAAATTTGCATGTGTCCAGCTATTCAAATGTGTTTACTACTTAAAACTACAACTTACTTTCTAGTCCTTATCGTATAAACCGTAACCAGCGCTTCAATCCCTACGAGAACTGATTATAAATTCGCACAACACTAAAAACGCGAATTGTTTAACTTAACTTTTCTTCTACCACGATACGGTTTATTTTTCCTGACTCCTTTTGGGCATAGTGACGGACTAAACTTGTGAAGATTATATGTAACTATTTTTTCTACCCCGTATAGACATAGCAACGAATTAAGTCTTTAACTAACTCGACAGCCCAATCTTGTATGCAGAATATTTTCAGACTAGACGCGTGAAAATTATTTTCTAACTTACTCTTTTTACCGATATATTTTTCGTTTATACCCTCTTTCAAGGATTGTTTTTCGCCTCGAAAATCTGAAATTTGCATATGTCCAGCTATTCAAATGTGTTTACTACTTAAAAGTACAACTTACTTTCTAATCCTTACCGTATAAACCGTAACCAGCGCTTCAATCCCTACGAGAACTGACTATAAAATCGCACACCACTGAAAACACGAATTGTTTAACTTAACTTTTGTTCTACCACGATTAGGTTTATTTTTCCTGACCCCTTTTGGGCATACTCATAGTTACACTTGTGAAAATTATATGTAACTATTTTTTCTACCCCGTATAGACATAGCAACGAAATAAATCTTTAACTAACTCGACAGCCGAATCATGTATGCAGAATATTTTCAGCTAACCGAGTGAAGATTATTTTCTAATTAACTCTTTTTACGGAGATAATTTTCTTTTATACCCTCTTTCAATGATTGTTTTTCACTTCGAAAATCTAGAATTTACAGGTGTATACTAAGAACACTTAAGTCGCCGCCAATTTTAATGTGGCAATTAACACTTACATGTTTTATAAATTCCAATTTCGATTTTATTATGCTGCTCTTTGATATTTAGGCTAATTAAAATTTGATGATTATAATTAACATGGTTTTTACATTTCGATTTCGGCTTTTATTGCTACCGCACTTGCCTAAATAGGCTAATGTGTTTCCAATCTTTGGCTTCTTACTGGCCGTCTTTTCGTGAACCGCCCATCTTCCAAAGTTTAGAGCAAGGACCTACAAAAATATTAAAATCACCCATGGGGGAGCGATACTCAGATATAATTATAATGTTGTGTTTACTAGACTCAATTGCACAATTTATTTCATCAGAATTAAAAAAAAAAGGATGACAGATTACTTTTAAGGAATATTGCAACACCTCGAACCTCGATGAGATCAATTGGTTCTACAAAAATGTGATAACAGTAAATAATCATTAAGGTGAATACTAAGAAGTTCTTCATTTTTAAGTCAATGCTCACTGAAAGTTAGGATATCGAACATGTTAGAGTTATGTGTCTCTATTTCAAGTATTTTATTTCGCATGCATTGAACATTCAAATGACATATCTTGAATTATTATTTTGGGAAGTGTTAATAATACTAGAGTGCAAATGTGAACTTATAGTCACACCCTGTGAATTACTGGTATGTCAAAAAAAATACTGTCATCATTTTGCCTAATATTTCCAGATTTACTCATCCTTTCAATCTCCAAATTTAAACTATTGTTGTTAAATACCATTTCTGAATCAGGATTTATTATTTCTTCTACGTTAGTAGGCTCTTCATGCAATATAGGGGAACACACCTGTTTTAGGTTGTGGTCAGTTTTTATGAAGATTAAATTTTTAACAGTGTTGTTCAGATTGCCTGTTTTCTTTAATATATCACTGCATATATTTGTTAGATTACCTTTATATACATTAAGATCAATAAAGTGCACCATGTTTTCAGAAATGTTATTAATTCTATGTAAAAATCCTTTAACTTGTTATTATATTTAAAAAAAATATATTCAGAGCATAATTATTTTTGACGTAGGGAACGGAGAACATTATTATATTAGTATGATCACATTCACGTATTAAACTGAGGATACTTTTAAAAGTTGGATATTTTTTCAATAAAAAGTAATTTGTACCCCAAATCATTATCACTATATCCCTGGGTCCATAGTTTTTGTTTTTCTTGCAGCACCTACAAGCACATTATCCAAGCATGCACCAGGTTTTAGAACGCTTTCCAAGAAAATAGATGAGGATTATTGATTTAGGTAACTTCTCATATGACTTCCCAAATTGCGTGCCCTCTCATCACCCAAAATTAACATTTTAGGTTGTTTATGGTTATTTCCATTTCTTCTTTTATCTGAGTTATTGCTTTCCCCTATCTTGAATTCATGATGAATTGGATTGACCCCATGATTAATCCTTTGGTTGTAATCTAGCAGCCCCTCTTTAAGATCAAAATCTCGTAATTCGCCTTTTTTAATTCCTGAAAATAGCTATCTCTTTCTGGTGTCAAGACGTTAATACTGGTTAGCATTTCCGTTTTAAGTAAACTTAACAAGGATATCTTCCCTGTATAACTTGTAATAGAGGATTCTAGCTCCTTAATTTGGCTGTTAAGCTGCTTGTTTCTAGGATGGAAAGACAAAGAACAAGACGTTAGGAGGAAAAAATGGATTAATAATATTTTTAAATAATGTATTTATTCCTCCTTTTAAGTTTCTAATCACAGTCTGTTCAGAGGTTCTTGAACATTAGGTTGGTAAACACCAAATTAATAACAACATACACTTGGAATCCCGAATGCCATTGTTATCGCCTTGATAAGGCACGAACACATTTGGAGTTTTTTAGTTAAAAGCAAATATACATTTTGAATTGTTTAAATTAGTATTTAAACAATAGTAACCGACAAAACGGTTTTCACACACTTCTTTCTTGTTTTACACGAAGCGGTAATCACAATGATAATAAATTTAGATATATTAGACAATTCGCGTTAAAATCGCGTTCCTTACGGAGAAATATTCTAAATATCAAAAGATTACTCGAATGTGCGTTTAATAGTTGAACGCAGAGAGCTTTGAGCGTTACTCGCAAAGACAGCTTTGAGCGCTACATGCGTTCAATTGTATGCCTAACCCCGAAGAGCCAGGAGATTCATCCGCTTGCTTCCGCAATAATATTAAAAATTCAGAATTAGTCTGGGTTCTTATTCTGGTTAAGCACATTTACCCATATCAACAAACTATATCATACCTGAATTTTGAGGAACCTGACTGAGTTCATAATGTACTGGTCGAGATGTTGGTAAATATATAAGGGTGATATTTTGAGGCAGTCTCTAAAAGATTTGACTAACCATAATTTTAAGCTAAAATAGGGTAAAATTGGGTAAAGTTCAGGAGGGGTGGCCCTTTAGCGGGCCTTGTACCGAGGCCACCAATTGGACCCTTTGTCCACGGGAACTACGGTTTTTCGTGGATTCCGAACCCCGGTCTTCGATCACTTTTAACCATGACCGTATCCCGCCCAAGGGCTTCTACCCTCGGATTTTGGAACGAGGCTGGGCTGTCTGTACAACCCCGTCCCACGCGTCACCTCGAATTGTTCCATGCTTGGTCGCGGCACAACCTTAGTCGCCAGTGATCTACCGATTAGCAAGTGTGTGGAATATCCGATCTCACCGGCCTGGTTACCGGCGTGGATGGGGAGACTGGTGCAGATACATTTTACACTTGCCTGTGGCTCCGCTAAATTTCAGAGCACCAAACTTCAGAGAATCGAACTCGATCAAGCCCGGCGTGTCGCCACGATGGACAGACAGTTGCGCTACAATAGGATAAACTTGGAACTATCTGCTTTGAACAACAGTTCATTACCAGAAAGCCATCCTTCCAAAGAATTAACTTTTCTCGGCATAAAAGTTTGGTTTCTGACTATAGTCAGGAACAAAACTTTTATCATTCTCAGGTATTTGTACATTCTGCTTAATGACGCCCAATTCAGAGCCGGCCTCGTGAGCCAATAGCGCTCGTGTTCGCAACAATAGTGAAAGGCCTTTAACAGATCCAAAAAGGCCTCCAGTGTCTATTTTGGAGAAAACATTACGCTTCAGCTTGTGAAATGATAGCTGCGCAAGAAAGACTTGACATTTAAGGTGAAGCATGTAAGCATGCTGGTGGCCGGAATTTGATTATATTTTCACCATCGTATATGATTATATCAGCAAAGATGATGATAAGTATTCAGATATGAAGCTAGATTGACTAAGCAATTAAAGTTTAAGAGAACTACTGAACCTCTCTGTTAATCGACTGGCGAATATGATACTAAATTGGAATCCAATCTAGAGGGAGAAAAAGAAGCTGATACTGATTGGATTTATAGGAAAAGACTCACATCCGTTGGAGCTATTACAGCTTCCAGAGTAGAAATTACCCAAATTATAGAAAGAACCTGCGCACTGAGATAACTAGCGGATAAGCCCTAATCGATTGGCAATTATGGTGCCAAATTGCGACATAATCTAGCAGAACCGACGACTCAAAGAGCAACTTGAACCGGTTAGTTTCATAAGATAAAAATAGTAGTCTAGAGCAAGCGTATATCGAGAGACCATAGGGACGAAACCTGTCTTCGCCCTTGGGCCTGGTACTCACTGCGATTAAACTTCAAAGCAAAATTAGCACTAGTTATAGTACTTTAGCATGTTTCTGATCAATAAATTACCATTTATAACTACTATATAAAATTCTCAATTAAAGAGAGGAGTTATCTTTAAAAGAACATTTTAATATTACCCAGTTACTATTGCTTAATTATGTAACAATTAATATGTTAAAATTTGCGAATAAATATCCATTAAACTAAGCATAGCTTATTCCCTTGGCAGCTGGAATATAGAAGACTTCTAAAATGTCTCCAAAATGCTAAACTAAAAGAGATTTACTGAATAAAATAAATAGAAATAAGTAAAGCCCCACCAAATAAGAAAAATTGAGCTCATTTGACAGATATCAAGGCGAAATGTTCAATAATAAGGTTTAAATAAGTTAAATTAAATTTCTGCCATGGGTTCTACCGATATATATAAAAAATTTAATATAAATGGCATAACCGCCCTAATTGTACCACGTAAATTTAGATAATACCAAGAGAGGACACGGTAAAAGAATTACAGTAGGTATATTAGAGGACTGAAATCGTGTTTCAAGCTGTGATTTATGCAGGTGTGAGGACTTGTTAAGAGGCTTCGGAGGGAAGGATATCTGCATTTGCGTGTTGAGGGCCTTGGTCGGACAAAATAGGGTCAGACTTGTTGGGGTCCAGATCACTTCACAAGGAGGCTGATCTTCTGGTATGACAGGGTTTCGCAATATGTTCAGTGGGCCCTTAGCTCATAATAGGTGTGTTCCACAGTACGGGTGCCGCTATTCTAAGGAAGGCAATGAATGCGCGGGTCTAGGATCTATGGCGGGTTTCTCCAAGAACGAATCAGGCTGGGATCCAGCGCCTTGTAGGATGTAGTTTTATTGGCTCTGAGGAGAAGGGACATGTCGTTTGTAAAAGGACTCCTCACAGGGCACTGTTGTAGCTTGAACAGGCATTTGCGCCTGCTGATGATGAAGTAGTAGAATTGAAAGTAGGGTAATAAAATTTAGAAAAATACCCTGTAAAAGAACGTTGAAAAATTTTGAATATACAGACTAGT
The DNA here is from genome assembly GCA_016904865.1 of Pissodes strobi. Classification (NCBI taxonomy): domain Eukaryota; kingdom Metazoa; phylum Arthropoda; class Insecta; order Coleoptera; family Curculionidae; genus Pissodes; species Pissodes strobi. The sequence continues at coordinate 297,221 of MU182446.1, read as the reverse complement.
TATTACTCTTACTGCAATTTAACAAAATAAACATCAAGATTACATATAACTTATTTATTAAAAAATGTAAACTTACACGAACTCTTCAGGAAAATTAATCAAATTTGATTGAGGTTATGGTTAGGCTCTTAAACTAATAAGAAGATTCTCTTGTAAGGTATCTCACCGATATTACAAGATTAATAAATCAAAGCAGCTTAAGATACTACTTGTTAAACTATGCCTTATCACCTTAATATTGCCCAAATCTTATTGTATAGGTATAACAAGCCAGTAAATATGTAGGTATAAACGAAATTATTTACTAACCAAACTTAACCTAAATCAATCCCGTGGCAGCAGCAATATCGGTAGACCAATAAACAGTCCTCAATAAAGGTAAACAAATTGAGCTTAAGTCGATATCAAGACGGCAAATTAAATTAGTAAATTTCAGTTATGTGAAATAAATCACTGCCATGAGCTTTACAGCCAAATACAGTAAAAATAAACCCAATCAGCTATTCGGACACTAGCCAAATGCATTATCTAACTAACTAACGATAAAATTAAGTATCTCTTTTAAAAGTAAGCTCGATAAGCATGATAGCTAGATCAATAAATGAATCGAGAATTATCGATAGACGTCAAACGGCCTACAGTTATTTAATTATAAATTAATTAAGTGAAATGATATATAACGATAAGCTATATACGGTAATTAAGGCAATTGACCTACAATCATTTGAGTATATATTTATTTTTTTTTTTAATTTTGTATTAATTAATGGCAGTGGCACACACACTAAAGGGAGATCCTATGGCGCTCGACGAGCGGTGTGTGTGCGAAGATGTTGATTGACACGGTTCTTGAATGTTTGTAGGTTGTAATTAGTGGGAAACAGATGTCCTGGAAGTGAGTTCCACAGTGATGCAGTGCGCCAGACAAAGGAGTTCTGGTAAAGCGATGTTCTAGGTGTTTCTAGTTGTACGACGAACTGGTGCGCTCCTGCCGTCTGTCGGGACTGTCTGACAGGAGTTGCCAGGGGCGGGATTATGCGGGCCAAATCTTGGGAACATCTGCCGTGAAAGTATCTGTAAAACAGAGACATCTCGGCCACATGTCTGCGATGTTCCAGACTATCCAGATTCCGGGTCAACTCCGGATCGCCGACGAGACGCACAGCCCTCTTCTGAATGGAATCCAGCAGCTTCAGGGTATGCTTTGGTGCGGCACCCCAGATATGTGAGCAATATTCTAAGCACGGTCTTATTTGCGCTTTGTACAGCAAGAGCAACTGCTGCGGTGTATAGAGTTTTTTGTTGCGAAATAGCGCACCAAGCTTCTGGGAGGCTGATTTTGCGATGTTAGCAACATGGTCATGCCATGACATATTGCTGTTGACCGAGACACCCAGCAGCCCGATTGACGAGGATGAAGGAATGGTCGATCCTGCCATAATGATGTCAGGGCCCGCTGTATTGGCCCTCTTAGTAAACGTTGCTGCTTGGGTCTTCGCTGCATTGAACTGGACCAAATTTCGGTCGCCCCAAGTTTGAACTTTCTCCAGGTCTTGATTAATTGCTGTAATCTGCTCCTGTCTGCGGTGATGAGTCTCAGTCGCTGGTAAGGGTTTTTCTGATCTAAAGTGGGAGACAAGGGTACTGTCATCTGCAAAACTGTAAACAGGATTATTCGTTTCGATCAGCAGGTCATTAATATAGATGAGGAACAGAGTTGGTGAAAGTATTGCGCCCTGAGGCACGCCCGCGTTGATGGTGAATGTGTCCGAGATGTGTCCATCGACCGCAACGTGTAGGGATCGGTTCTTAAGGAAACTGGCCAGCCAGCTGCAGAGAGAGGCGGGCAGTCCCAAGGACGGCAGTTTGTTGAGCAGTCCGTCATGCCAAACTCTGTCGAATGCCTTTGAAATATCCAACGCAATCGCTCTAGACTCTCCGTAGTTTTCAATTGCCCTACTCCATATATGAGTGACATAGGCCAATATATCTCCTGTCGATCTCTCTTTGCGAAAGCCGTATTGATTATCGCTGATTATTCTGTTGCTCTCGAGGTACTTTAGTAGTTGCTGGTTGACTACACGTTCCATGACTTTGGAGATTATTGGAAGCAAGGCAATTGGGCGATAGTTTGAGGGCGTGGTTTTCTTGCCTTTTTTGGAACAGGTTGCACTCGAGCGACTTTCCAAGAGGATGGGTAAATCCCTTTTCTGTAAGAAAGAGAAAAAAGCCTGGAAAAAACGGGTGTTAGTTCGTTGGCGCAGTTCTTTAGCACGATGGCAGGTATTCCGTCCGGTCCCGATGCCTTTTGCGTATCTAGT
>MU182446.1:249532-268683 GCA_016904865.1 Pissodes strobi | reverse complement strand
ACTATTTTTTGACAGAATGATTAATTAGAAGTCAATTTTTGACCGTTAAAATTTATTGTACAGAAAATCTCATTTCCTGATCATATCAATCTGAACCTCGAAAAATCCTTTATAGTGACATACAAGTTTTATGGTTAGTATATAACATTCTATGAAAAATATGTTGGACGGCTATTCTTAAGGTCCGGTCTTTGTTTAGATGCCGAAAAACTTCGACTATTAAAGTTGGATTTGCTCAAAAAGTCGGAGAATAACTAACGGAAGTTTTGACATTTTCAAGAGTATAAATGGGGGTTAGGAGGTTAAATCTACCCCCTCCGTTGCCCTGGAACTCTTTAATTGAATTGCAACCACTGTACGACATTTCTTTTGAGAAGTGGATAAAGTTTTTAATTATTTCCAAACTGGAAAATGAATTTAGGACAAATGGAATTCATTAATTTGAACAGAAAGATAAAATAGAGTTCTGGTGACATAAGTAAAATAAGGTTACGGTACATTTGTGCAATATGGCAATATAGTAAAAATTTGAATCCAGCGGAATAAACACACTACATGAAAATCTAGTTTTAGAGTTAATAAATGCCTATTCTGATATTTTATTGCTGTAGGAAATTTTCCTTAATTTCGATAACAAATAAATAATATTCAGCCGATTTCTATACTTGCTTTTATTTTTCGAGTCCAACTTTGTCTACAAATTTCTTCTTTGAACCGGAAGTCCTTGTTTATCTTGTCCTATAACATGGACAAGATAAACAGCTGTGGTTGCCTTTAATTTGAAATAAATTTTAAATTACACCACCAGTTTTACATATTTGTATTTAAAAGTTAACGGATGCTTTATCGATGAAATCAATTTAATTTCCAATATATACCGCGTTATATTCAACCTTTGAAACTTTCTTATTTTCTTTTGCAATGATAATTTTCTATTAAGTAAAGCTCATTTCTCTGAAGAGGTCAGAGTTACACATTTTATTTTGTGTCACTGTTGTTGCTTATTTTCAACTTAAGGCAAGTTTAATTTTTATTATCAGAAGTGACTATTTGATTAGCGAGCTAGAATATACCATTTGAATTCACAGATGTTTTAACTTACTATAATTAGGATATTGCTAGTTGGTGTTACGCCTTAGTGGACTCAAAAGTGTGAACGGAACATGATCATGTTTTAGGTAATTTATGAATCAATTATTTACCTTTTATTTTTGTTCACTTTACTTCATTTTCTCCGCTCATTGATATATTGGTTTACAATTAATTTTCATTTACTTTACTACTATAGGTAGTTATTAGTAACCATACTTGTTGCATAACAAACTACGATTGGCAAACATTGGTTCGTTAATCGACAAATTTGCTTACCGGCCATTTAATCAGTCAGTTTCTTTGTTAATTGAGATAATATTTATCTGCCGTTTTATTTTACTTATTCTGTAACAAGTAATTAACTGTGCAATCTCTTTATGTTAATCTGGACATCCAGTATTTGGACATGCAATTCCATATAGGTAGTCCGGACGAGTAGACGATTCTGAGATTCCGGTCACAGGGCTTCAGAGTTGCGCGCGCATTACATTGTTAACACACCATATCTTTATGGTCCAGCAAATTGCATTCACGTCATCTCGTAGATCAGTGGTTGGATGTTGTGTTTGTGATACGGCAGCCCAAGTTCGTTCCCGTCCATGTTTTTTTATGCTTTTCAAAGTTATATTTGTCCCTTTTTTTAAATTTGGGTTAGAATAGAATATAATTGAAGGGAGTTGGCGCTGCCTCTGCATCATATGCAGGTTTATAGTATTTATTGTAGAACTCCAAACCTTGCAAGAGGACCTCTTTCCGTCTGATCTTCCTAATCAGACTGCACAAATGGAGTACCGGCGCCTCCATGTATCTTGCAGGTCAGGGTTTGGTCTCTCCCAGTCTTGCATACCTGAGCCTGCAGAGCACCTCACACTCGCACCACACGTGTTTTGGAGTTTCCTCCTCCTACTGACAGAACCTTCAGCTTCAGGCCGATCTTTTCCATGTGTCTGTTCATTCTGCGGTGCCCCGTCAGCTGACCCACTAATATTCTTATCGTCTTGCGACTCCTTTTAAGTAGATCTGCCGTGAATTTTGGAGAGCCGTGTTTGGCTTGCAGTTATCCCGGTGTCTGTAACCATCAGTTTAGAGATTGCTTATCTATGCAGCTTTTAACTGCTGCTTTGAAGACTCTTCCTGCTATCCCGCAGTAGGGCTCAGGTCTCAACGTAACCTTACTTGCGTCCCGTTTTGCAAGTTTGTCGGCTTCTTCGTTGCCTTGATGGCCTTCATGTCTGGGAGCTCACGCAATGGTGAGCTTATTGTTACGACCGACCTCTTCAAGGGCACTTATGCAGTCATTAACTGGTCTAGATCTGACCTTGTGTGCACTAACTGCTTTTAAGGCGGCCTGACTGTCGGTGTATATGACTACCCTAGTTCTTCTAATGTTCAATTTCTCTATCTCCATGGCGCAGCGTTGAATTACTGCGACCTCTGCTTGGAACACTGTGTCTTGACTGCCCATGTTTATGGACATATTTGACCGTGCTCCGTGGACCACGGCTCCCACCCCTTTACTGGTCTTAGAGCCGTCGGTATACAATGCTTGGTCTGCTTTTATAGGAGGCCCCCCTCCCAATCCTCTCTGCCTACAATTGCTTCTGAGAAGGATCTATCAAACCCATAGGAGGGGGTTGTTTCGTCTGATGGAATTTCGAAGGGATACTTGATCTCCTCGCTGTCCTCTAGTTTCCAGCTTGTGGGCCTTTCCCATTTGATGATGGGCTTGTTGCCTTTCTTGAGCCGGTATTGAACCATTCTGGCATTCCCCTATATGAGGATATGTAATGGAGGTAGATTTAGCAGGATTTGCTGCAGAAGGGGTTGTTCTTATAGCCCCCGAGACGCACATACATGCCAGCCTTTGTACGCCTTGGGCTAGTTTCGTTTGGTTGCGCCAGAGAGAAAATAAACTAAAATGAGAGCCGACAATAAGCGTCGGCACCTTTCATGTTGGTGTACCCGTTTTTGACGACCTTGACTCTGCTCCGTCGACAACAATACCACTAAGTATCGGAAGAAAAATAAATATTTTAAGCCAATTACAATTACATCTGATCACCTGAAATCGGCTGATGGTGTTTTGATTTTGACAAGTATATCCTTGGTGCTTGGACATGCGCCAAAAAAATTGATTGAAAGGCTGTCGCCTCTCCTTTTAAGCTTTTTACTCTCATGCGTGAAGTGAAAATGAAATGTAAACAACTCTGAAGCCCTGTGACCCAGTCACCGCAACGTCCTGTGTATTTATATCTGGGGACAGCCCCGCAACTTTGAGTCGTCAACTGTTTTCATGTACTTCGCGATAGAACCAGTCGTCTGTATGTGCTGTGGTGGTCTAGAGGTCTGCATGGTTGGCCTTCACTTCGGCGACTCGAGTTCAAACCCCGTCGGTTTTTTTATTGATTTTGGGTATGTCTCGGGTTAGATTGGGTTAGCACCTGGTTAGTTTCCTTTTCTTGAGCCCCCGTAGTGAGCGGAGCGAGCGGAGGGCCATGCGAGAAGTGAATTTAGGCAATCCACATTACTCTGCTCAGAGTTGCGGGGCTGTCCCTAGATTCTTGTGTCCTATGTTCGGACGCACTTTGTTAATCTGGGCGTTTTCAAGTTTAAACGTGTCAGACAGCTAGATATCTTTTTTATTTTGAAAATTACCAATCTTATATATTATGTATGCATACGTATGAACTTGTATCCTGCACTTAGTTGTCCGGATTAAAGAGGTGGTACTGTAGCAATTGTTTTATAACAGACAAATTATTTTGCGTACCCTTTGTAGTAGAATAAATAATTCCATAATTCCAGCTTAGTTCTAAATATCTGATGATAATGCTGGGACGCTCGTCCAGTACTAAAATTTTGTTTTGGTTCGGTGGATAAAACTGTGTAGTAGTACATAACGCCTATGGTTATACGAATCCTGAAATATCTGATATAAAAAGAAATTAATTAAAATGAAGGCGATATGATAGGAAATTAACCAAAAATCCAAATAATACGGCATTTTATGATGGTAAAGGCCCACAAATATTTTAACATGCAGCAACATTTTACGATAAGGTAAGGCTAATTACTCCAAAATTACCTATTGCGAATGTGTTTTAAAGGTTGTCTTGGATCCTTTTATCCGTTTTATTTCAATAAAGCTAATTAAACTCCAGGAAATCAAAAAGAGACAGTCTGTGTTACAAAATGAACGTGGAAAGATTTCCTGAACTTCAACATATCCATGGAAAACCAAAACCATCTACGAATTAAATCAACAAAATTTAGTTAGGGTTAGTTTGGGTTAGAAAGAAAAGGATATACCTGTACTTGGTATGCATTTCATAAAATTAAGAAATAGTGAGATCATTCCGGTAAAAATCCTCAGCGAAGATAACATTGTTAACAAGCATGTTCTACAAACAAGATTAGAGGTCAAGCGCCTAAAACCGATTTAATACTATTTACTTTTGTTTAAAGCAAGCACATGTGTGACCCCCTTCACGCTTTCCGAAGGATACTAAAGTAAAAGAATATTGTCGAAATAGATGATGAATTCGTCATAACGAGACGAGAATGTAGATCGCTGAATTTTACCGTAACTACTTAGAGAAGCAGTATTATACGGTCGAATGTGACTAATATGCCATCTTCATGGGTGCCTTAATTCTAGAATTTAATCAATATTTAGATAAATCCTATGACAGTGAGTTTAACCGAATTTTTGACAGACTAGTGAATGGCAAATGATTCAAATAGCGAAAATGGAAGAATAAATTAGCAGGCAAGCATTCCGCCAATTTTTGACCATTACAATACCTCAAAAATGTTCTGGTTTAAGTGTAAATTCTGCTGTCATAAGACTCATGATTGCCTATGGAGCCGTAGTTTGGTGGCCCAAGAGCCAGCAAATAACGTCAATGCTTAAGCACGGCCAGGTACAGAGAACTGTCTGCCTAACCATAATGGGAGCCACAACCCCAACCAGAGCCATGGAAGTAATATTGTGCTTGTCGCTTATAGATGTTTATCTAAAGGACGTGACTCTGACTGCGTTGCTAAGGCTCAGAGTCGTTGGTGTGCAACCCAGCGTAAAATGTGGAGGCCAAAGCAGATAGTATACGTCCCAAGTTTGTCGTCGACAAACTCTACGATATTCAAATAAAACCAAATGAGCCTATAACCGAAGGTGCGGTTAACATTTTCGTGGATGGCTCAAAAACCAAGAACGGAGCAGGCTTTGCAATATACTGCTATAGCCGCAAAAGATTGTTCGCAGGAATACTGAAGACAAGACTACTAAAATCTACACGGACAGTAGACAAGCATTACTGGCTCTGAAACTTACAGCCAGGTGAGTAATAGAATGCGACAATTCACTGAAGAATGCAGCCCGCAAAAACAGAACTTTTGTGTGCTGGGTTAAAGGACATGCACAGTGCGAAGGCAACAAATTAGCGGATAAATCGGTTAGAAAGGCGGCCGGTTCAAACATTATGGAATAAAAAAGATCACCCATGAAAACTTTACGGCAAGATGGGACGAAACAACTAACTTTCGACTTGCCAGGGAGCTGCTAAGCTGCCCCAATGAGTCTGCAACAAAGGCATACTTGGGTATGTCAAAGAAGAACCTACGACTCATGGCGGGGATTTTGACTGGACACTGCCATCTAAGAAAGCATCTCTACATAATGAGATTCTGCGAGACATCTCTATGCAAAGGCTATGAACAGAAGGACGAAAAAGTAGAGCATCTGCTCTGTGATTGCGGCGCTTTCTCTGAACTAAGGAAATCTATTTTGGGCGAACGATGGCCAACCATGGCTTTGCTCAGAACAGCCGCCTCGGGCAAAATCGCCGCCTTATTTTGCAACACTAAGCTGGGCGATGGTCTAGATGGAGGGAGGATGCACAGGGGCCCAATGAGGCATAAGTGCCGTGAGCTTTCAAGGCCACCCTATCACCATTTCCAGATTCCAGATTTCCAGAAGCGCAAATTCTATTTTAGCTTACCAATTTGTCATTGATGGAACTAAGGAGCAACAATCTGAGAATTATGTTTGTAATTGCTGATAAATTGTTTTAGCTTTTAATGTTATTTTTTCAACATTATATTTATAGATAATATGAAAAATCTGATTTATAATCCTATTTCGAATTTTGGTTAGATTTTTACTTTGATGTAACTGAAGCTGTAAAGAGAGATGGCTTGAAGCTATACTTTTCGCAATCTTTAACACTTCTGTAAGTCAAAATTTTTCTTTTCACTAAAGCTGTTTAAGCTTTTTTCTTTTAAATTGTCTTTGTATGGTTACCAATAAACGATTTAAGTGAAAACTTTGTAAACATATTTTAAGCTACTAGATAATTAAGTACAGCAAGAAAATGAACCCCGGCAAATTGTTTAAATATAAATGAAGATTACCATATAAATCATTTGAAACTGACACCATATAATATCCGATTAAACGCTAATAATTTATTAAAACAAAGCTCCATGTATAGGATTATCTTTCGAATATTAATTTAGATTTTCGTTATATTACGTTTTGTTTTTGCCACATTAGACTAAGCAAATTATATTTTCCGGATTTGTGGGGTCTATTGTATAGCACAAATTGAACCTGGGATGCATGATAATAACGTCTCTATATCTCTCGAAATTACTGGAGCACAATAAACCGATTTCAATTTTAGAAACAGATCGATGTTTCCTTTGCGGTGGAAAATTGAAGATTTGTTTACGTTTGTTTGTAATTAACCAGTAATTTGATTCCTATATCCTAGATGATCTAAATAATAAGCCAGTATTGAAAGGAGGAATGCGACTGTGATAGATATAACAGATCTGTAGATAAATCCGATAGGACCACTATGGGAAGGTGGCTAGGGACTTGTTGATGATAAAGTTAATCCCGCAGAGTTCTCTTCACCAAATGTCAAACAGAAAGCAGGATACTCATCAATTGCACATGCTCTATCAATATTTGAACCACTTCAACAAAAGTCTCGTTTTCCAACTATCGTCAACATTACAGCCCAATAACTTACACCTAAATTCGAAAACTATCGACCAGCTGCGCAAGCCTGCTATGGTCAGCGTTAACGATCACTGGCTAAAGATTAGATTGACAAAGAATGGAAAAAACGTTTTAATGCAAACTTCAAATTCTACAGCCAAAGTTGTTCAGGTATACAGCTAAAGGTTTGTATTCTGAGCTCATTGACTCATACTTCGAAAACATGTCTCAGATTGTAAATATCGCACACGATGGGCACAAACATTCTAGTAACTTACTCTTTCTTTTATAGTGCAATTTAAATCATAGGTCTAACCCTATTTTCTGATATATTTTAAAACTTCAAAAACGACTCATTATGCTTCATATTCATCTACGAAAATTCGGTTAAGCATATTTTAAGACACTTTATAATTTAACCACACATGCATGTGCCTGAAATTCTGGTACATGTTACCTTTTTTCCAAATTTACACTGTTTTCAACCAACAGAAAGGAATAATTTCAATAACATCCAGAAGGAGGAATAAGCTTTGTTTCCCGCCTCATCGTTCCAGTTGACTTGAAAGGGGACCCTGTTATCTGGGTATGAAAGCCATCCACTTCATGCCCTTCGAAATAAGGAGCATTGATGGAACTGATGAACTCAGAAGGACAATCTTCAGATTTGCAAAGAATAAATACTTCTAGTTTTACAGCTTAAAGGTACATCATTTCATGGTCTCCATTGTATTACATTCTTAATCCATTCATCATCTTTTGTTCAGCGTTAGGACGAGCAAAGTTCCTTAGAAGTTTTGCTGCCTATATTCTGTCGTCTTTCACCTTTGTTTTGCTTCTTCTCAATTCATTTCCTGACTTCCATTGTTTTTTCATTGAGTATTGCGCCTTTGCGACTTTATCCACGTTTGCTTTTGTTAATGGCTCAAAGAATAAAGCTAAGTTTCTCAAACGCTACTCAACCCAACCTCACCCGTCTTTTGATTTCTGAGGTTCAGTCTTCTTCATTAATTTTATTCTTACAAGTTTTACGAAAAAACGAAAACCATGATAAACACCATGGTTTTCGTTTTTTCGTAAAACTTGTTCTCGCTTCTTTGTCGCGCATTCTTCAAGCATTTTTTTTTTAGTTTTACTTTACATCGTGCACATATCTTAAATTGCTCAAGTACTGTCTATTTATATCAATACATGGTTCTTCCGATTCTCTAACTGTTTAAAAACGTCTTCGTGCTTAACTAAAAAGGTTTGATGATATCGCCTCTCTTTCCCTGTCTAAAGCCCATTTTATATCTATTCATTATGTTCCTTCATGTAGCTTCATTGCTTTTGTGGCGCTGTTACATATGTTGCGATCTAGGTCGTAACCAAGATCGCGTACAGGGCTTTTAATTCCGGTGTGTTTCACGCTATCAAAAGCATTTTCCAAATCAATAAATGCTGCAAAGGGTGGTATCTTATACTAATTTACTCATTTTATAAGACTCTTTGTTGCTACAAATTTTGGTGTTACTCTATTGAGTGGTGAAGGGTTTATATATGGCAGGCACTAAGGAGAGATTTTTAAATCGGTTCTATCATTTCTTTTTTTGTAAAGTTAGGGATATTGCTATGTTTCAGCTGTTACGCTTCATTTTTTCCTGTAGTATTTGGTTTAATAGATCAACCATTGCTTCTATGGCTTTCCAATTTCTTAAGGGATCGAAGCATCCGAGTTAGTAATGGTGGACATCTCTCGGAGGAACTGAAAATCAATGCCGAAGTTCCTCAAGGGTGTATATTCTCTCCCACACTATTCCTGCTCTATATCAATGATCTTTTTGACAAACAATTCTATTTACAGTTTTGCAGACGACAACACTCTTATATCCTCTTTCATATCTACGATTCCAATGACCGCTGCTCGTTCCCAATACTAGCAAGAAAATGAGATTGGTGCTATGAATGAAGATATGAACGCCACCCTGGAATGGGGTGAGGAAAGCAATATCCAGTTTACCGCAGGACTCAAGACTCAAGTAGCTGTATTTCCAAAAAAAGCAAACACCACAAGACTTGACAAACACTGACTCTTGCCTCATCCATAAGCTTGCTGGGCATCAACGTAGAAAGCAACATATCTTGGCGTTGTCACGTTACCAAAATCGCCAAGGAAACAGCACAAATGCTAGGAGCATAGAGCAAAAAAGTAATATACACTCATCAGCTCTTACTGCTCTACACGGCCCAGATAAGACCATCTCTGGAATACTGTTGCATGTGTGGAGCTCGGCACCCAAACACTTGCTCAAGATATTAGACTTCATACAGATGAGAGCAGTCCGTCTTGTGGTGGATCCAGAGTTGACTAAAGACCTTGCTAGCCTTGAACATCGAAGAAAAGTGATAAACCTATCTCTTTACTATCGATACTACTACGGAAGGTGTTCGAACGAGCTGGCACTTATGATTCCGCCCAGAGTTATGCCATAAGAAACACCCGTCAGACACAAGCTGCTCATCAACATACGATTCAGTTGCGAACACTTAGGTCGTCGCTGTTAGTGCTTCGGTCTCACCGAAACGAGACGAGACGAGACGAGACTGTTGAGGTCTCGGTCTCGCAAAGTCGCGAGTCTTCGAGTCTCGTCTCGGTCTCGTGGAGACTAGATATTTTGTGGTCTCGTTCTTGGTCTCGGTTTCGCCGAGAGTCTCGTGCACTTCAAAAAAAAATATCTTTTTTTTTGAAAACCTTCCAAGAATCGGTATTATAAATTCGACATATTTTGGGATATTACCACGTTAAGGAATAATAATATGATTATTTTTGGTTTCTTCAGATAAATAATTTTAGTAACCTGCTTCTTCTTCTCAAACTAATGGAGCAAACTGATCCAAAATTTAAGTGATTGTTACGAAATTACGATTTTTGAGAAGCTATAAGTTTTGGAGTGTCACAACTTGCAATTAAAAAAATCAATGACATTTGCTCTAAGAGGCTAATTTGTCCTTATTAAACTGATGCTGACATTTTTTTCAGACATACCGTGTCCTGAAGGATATTCCCGATGTACTTTCGTAGATATCTGTATTCCTCAAATTTCGAAATATATTTCGTACTTCTAGATTTATAGTGATGTATTTTTATTTTAAAAACACATTTATATTTTTAATAAACTATAAAAACAATCCTAGTTTCCTTTCATTTATGTCTCCATCTCTTAATAAGAATAAAAAGTAAAAAATGAAATGAGGACAAAAATCTTAATTTTAAAATTCTTGACAAAATGCTGAAGGAAAATTATATTATAAAGGATTGTGTTCAAAATTCGCCAGGGGAAATTCTGAGGTAGTTAAGATACCGTATGATGGGAGGATTCAAGAAATAATGAATAATAACCTTTTTTGCTTCTACTTCTCGAACTACAGGAGCAAACTGATCGAAAATTGAAGTGAGTACCACGAAATTACGATTTTTAAGAAGCTATAAGTTTTGGAGTGTCCTAACTTGCAATTAAAAAAATCATTGACATTTGCTTTAAAAGGCTAATTTGTCTTTATTAAACTGATGCTGAATTTTTTTTTTCAGACATACCGTGGCCTGAAAAATATTCCCGATGTATACTTGTAGATACCTGTATCCTCAAATTTCGAAATAATATAATTTCGTACTTCTAGATTTAGAGTGATGTATTTTTATGTTAAAAACACGTTTATATTTTTAATAAACTATAAAAACAATCCTAGTTTCCTTTCATTTATGTCTCCAACTCCTAATAAGAATAAAAAGTAAAAAAAGAAATGAGGACAAAAATATTAATTTTAAAATTCTTGACAAAATGGCGAAGGAAAATTTTATTATAAAGGATTGTGTTCAAAATTCGCCAGGGGGAAATTCTGAGGTAGTTAAGATACCGTATGATGGGAGGATTAAAGAAAAAATGAATAATAAGCTGTTTTGCTTCTTCTTTTCAAACTACTGGAGCAAGCTGATCCAAAATTGAAATGAGTGTTATGAAATTACGATTTTTGAGAAGCTATAAGTTTTGGAGTGGCCTAACTTGCAATTAAAAAATTAATTGACATTTGCTCTAAAAGGCTAATTTGTCTTTATTAAACTGATGCTGACATTTTTTTTTCAGACATACCGTGACCTGAAGGATATTACCTATGTACACTCGTATTTACCTGTATTCCTCAAATTTCGAAATAATATTATTTCGTACTTCTAGATTTAGAGTGATGTATTTTTATGTTAAAAATACGTTTATATTTTTAATAAATTACAAAAACAATCCTAGCTTTCTTTTATTTATGTCTCCAACTCCTAATAAGAATAAAAAGTAAAAAATAAAATGAGAACAAAAATCTTAATTTTAAAATTCTTGACCAAATGGCGAAGGAAAATTATATTATAAAGGATTGTGTTCAAAATTCGCCAGGGGGAAATTCTGAGGTAGTTAAGATACCGTATGATGGGAGGATTCGAGAAAAAATTAATAATAAGCTGTTTTGCTTTTTCTTTTCAAACTACTGGAACAAGCTGATCCAAAATTGAAGTGAGTGTTACAAAATTACGATTTTTGAGAAGCTATAAGTTTTGGAGTGTCCTAACTTGCAATTAAAAAAATCATTGACATTTGCTCTGAAAGGCCAATTTGTCTTTATTAAACTGATGCTGACATTTTTTTTCAGACTTACCGTGACCTGAAGGATATTTCCTATGTACACTCGTATTTAATGAATTCCGCTTCGCCTTCTGTCGAGTTAACCCGCGTTTTGTAGCGGTTCTTTTGTCGCCATTTTGGGCCAACACGTGGCTATCATTCAGTGACCGTTGTTTCTTTACGAGGAAGAATCGGGTGTCCTAGCCGGAAGAAATTCCTATTCACGCTGTTATCTAGGCCGGCGGAAACCGGATGTTCCCGCGGAACTATTTCTCTCCGTCCCTGCAAAGATTCAGCTCACCACCTACCACTTCACGTGCCCGACACCTTGAAGGGTTAAAAATATAGTGCCTGCAAGAGGAGGGTGAAATGGAACAGTGGACTATGACTGAAGTCAGATGCCCATAGTTGAGCGGTCCGAAGCAGCTCAAGCCAAGTTTCTGGGTGAATGCCGGCCAGCGAAGCCCACACGTAAAGTAGCAGCAGCAGCACAAAGCAACAAGCGTTGAAGGTGATTAATAATTCTCTTCTCTAAGACAGGGATAATCAATAGTGTACTAGACTGATATATCTCTAACTATAGCTATCACATTATTTCAGTACAAATTCATAATTCCGGATAAATGTAGGCTCTATAAAATCTGATTAAACAGTTATAATTTATCAAAATAAATTCCCAATATATAGGATTACCTCTCGAATATTAATTCAGATTTTTGTTATGTTACGTTCTGTTTTTGCCAAATTAGACTAAACAAATTACGATTTTCGGATCTGCTGGGTTTATTATATATCACAAATTGGATGCATGATAATATCGTCTCTATATCTCTCGAAATAACTGGAGCACGATAAACCTATTTAAATTTCAAAATCCGATCAATGTCTCCTTTGCAGTGGAAATAAATCAGAAATAAGATAAATTCATTTCTATTGAACCTTTGATCAAAATCATGAAAGCCTAGCATTTATTTGTAGATTTATATCTCGTATGACGCAGGACCTAATCTGATGCTCGCATTTATTTTTGAACACCTAATATCAAACTTGTGGTTTTTCGACTGATATTGAGCAGAGCTGATAATGGAAGGAAAATTGAGCTAAGCTTCAATAGAATGTTGATTGTGGATCGCCAAAATTGGTTGGCATATTCAAAGGGCTGTGAGTTCATTAATGTCGAAGATCCCTTAAGAACCCCAATGCTTCAAATTAATTTACTTCCTCACTGATCGCATCCTTTCAACAATAACCAATAGTAAGCAGGAATGCGTGTCTGTAGATAACTTTCCGATATTACAAAAATTGTTGAAAAACTTGTTAAAAGACACTTGTGTTCTATCAGTAACAACCTAAGGGATGAAAACACTGACCTTTACTGAGAAGAGTACTCATAGACTAAGAACAATTCAAAGAGCAATGGAGCGCTCCATGCTGGGAGCAAGTCTGAGATATTATATTAGAAATGATGAGATAAGAAAAAGAACAGGTTTAACTGATGTAAAAAAAGCTCAATTAAATTGTAGATGGGCAGGATAGATCTAGGTGAACTGGCAAAATAATGGAATAATGGAATGGCATCTAAAGAGATGGCGCGATAATATCTAGAAGGTAGCGGGGAAAAACTGTAAAATAACAGCTCAAAATAGATAAATGTGGGATTATTTGGAAGAGGTCTACATTCAGAAGTTGATACACAGAAGCTGAAGAAGGAGAAAACTATTCACTTTTTCAATTCAATAAATAACAACCTAAGGGATGAAAACACTGACCCTTGCTGAGAAGAGTGCCCATAGATTAAGAATAATTCAAAGAGCAATGGAGATAGGTAAGAGATATCGCAAGACAGGACAGATCTAGGTGAATAGAAAAATCATGGAATGGCATCCAAGAACAACTAAAAGACGTAGAAGAAGACCCTAAAGCGATCGCATGATCATATCCAGAAGGTGGGGGGGAAAAACTGGAAAATAACAGCCCAAAAAAGGAACATATTGGAGTATTTGAAACAGGTCTATATCCAGAAGTATATACACAGAGGCAGAAGAAGAAGAAGAAGAAGAAGAAGAACAAAAATGTTTACTTTTTCAATTCAAATGTGCTGCTTTGATCTTGCCATCCAATGAATACTACCTGTTGAAAATTTGATAAGCTCCGTCATGTCCTTTATTATAGATTTTAGCAGCCACTTTTACAATGTTTTGGATGAGATCATGGTTTGTTTGGTCAATATTGCAATCACTAATTTTAAGCTTAATATGCTTCAACAGCCAGTCCATGTCAGATATGAGATGAAGAGAGACATCTGGGATAATATAGCTGCAGGGGAACACCTCTCTGGAAATCGGTATAAGTGCAAGAAGAGTTAGGTTCTATTCAGACATGTTAGTAAATTTTAGTGAAACTTACTGAAACAGTCGACTAGGCACTCATAGCGTCCATAATTCACCAGATTTATGATGAAAGTACCTTTTTATGAATGTCGTTAAGAAGTATAATGATTTTTGGAAAGTCGAAACTAATTCGAATTTAAAATCATGTAAATTAACTGACATTAAAAGAATATTACATCATTATGTATGATTTCACAATGATGAGATAAGAGAAAGAACAGGTTTAACTGATGTTGTAAAAAAGCTCAATTAAAATGGAGATGGGGAGGACATGTCGTGAGACAGGATAGACCTAGGCGAACAGCAAAATGATGGAATGGCATCCAAGAAAAACTAAAAGAAATAGAGGAAGATTCCTAAAGCGATGGCGTGATCATATCCAGAAGACTCGCATTTATTTGTAGATATCTGGCATGCCGCAGGACTTAATTTGATGCTGGCCTTTATTTTCGAATGCTTAATACCACACTTGTGGTTTTTTGACTGATATAAGGTAACAATGGAATTGAAATTACTTTAAATTCATAAAAAATTTTATATCTCCTTAGTAGGATTAATGTTACGGAGAACTATAGCAAATCCTTATAGATAATTTTCTTTAAAAGGAATTTAAGTTAAAGACACTGTTGACCTTTAAAGTCTAAATTAAAATCATTTTCTAATTTTTAAATTAAGAATATATTCATTTATCTCTAAATTTGCAGCTTCAAATAGAATTTTGATCATGGATCGCACAAATTGGTTGGCCTATTCAATCGGTCGTCGAAAAACTCCAACACTCCAACTTAATTTCCCCACTGAACGCATCCCTTCAATAATAAGCAGGAATAAACGTCTGGATAACTTTATTCGATAAATTGTTGAAATTCTTGTTAAAAGCATTTTGGGTAAACATAAAGTGTTTTGTAAGTCTCAGTTCAGTTTTCAGATGATGCTGTGTTTTTGTTTCTTGCGTGTCTTTATCTGTAGCTGACTGGTGGTGGATCTGTGACGTATCGAAGGCCTTTGACTGTGTGAATAAGCCCTTGCGAACTAAAATTCAAGCGACGCTCCTATGGTGAAGACTATACACTCACTCCCGGTAGGTTGGAGGTGATTTTGGATGCTTGCAGGGTTGTCGATGGACTATTTTATTGGAGAAGGAGTAGAGCAAAGCGCGAATGTCCAGAATTAAAGATAAGTTTTACATTGCAGGGAAAATCCTGGATTAGTGCTTTCAGTAAGGGAAGAAATTGAATTCAAGAGATCGTATACTTCCAAAATGTATTAAGAAATACAAGTATTTGTTTGTGTTCTATATTTTGATATTTAAAGAAAAATTTTACTTTAAAGTCTCATATAAAATTGACAGAAACCGCTACTTATCACTTGAAAAATGTCCAAATTCTCCGACATTTCCCCATCTTCAAATCGTGTTAAATGAGATTTCAGCAAATATGTTTACCTTCCACAAAAACTATACACATCGGTGTGCTAAATGTAAAATTTTGCCTTGAAATCTGTGATCAAATTTACCAGAAATTGCCTCTAATCACCAAAAAACTTACAATTTTTCCGTTCCTGGTCCATCTTCCGGCTTCAAACCGTTTTCAATGAGATTTCAGGCAATTAAATATGCCAACCACATATTTTAACCTAAACGTCTTGTGAAAATATTGAAAGACACATTTGTTTGTGTTCTATTTTTTTGAATAGCATCGATATTTAAAGTAAAATTTTACCTTGAAATCTCCCATAAAACTAACAGAAACTACTGCTTATCGTTTGAAAATGTCCCAATTCTCCGATTCTGACCCATTTTCCCATCTTCAAATCATTTTAAATGAGATTTTAGCAAAAATGTCTACCTACTACAAAAACTATACACATCGGTGTGCTAAAAGTAAAATTTTACCACGAAATCTGTCATAAAATTTACCAAAAATTGCCTCTCATCCACCAAGAAACTTACAAATTTTCCGTTCCTGACCAATTTTCTGGCTTCAAACAGTTGTCAATGAGATTTCAGGCAATTAATTGTTTAAACCACACATCTTAACCTAAAAGTCATGTCAAAATATTGAAAGAGACATTTGTTTGTCTTCTATATTTTGAAATAACAACGATATTTAAAGTAAAGTTTTACCTCGAAATCTGTCATAAAACTGACAGAAACCGCTGCTTATGGCCAAATTCTCTGATCCTGACCCACTTTCCCATCTTCAAATCGTTTTAAATTAGATTTCAGCAAATATGTCTACCTACCACAAAAACTATGCACATCGGTGTGATAAAAGTAAAATTTCACCTCGAAATCTGTCATAAAATTTACCAGAAATTTCCTCTAATCACCAAAAAAACTTGCAAATTTTCCGTTCCTGACTCATTTTCCGGTTTCAAATCGTTTTCAATGAGAATTCAGGCAATTAAATGTGCAAACCACATATTTTAACCTAAACATCATGTCAAAATATTGAAAGACACATTTGCTTGTGTTCTATAATTTGAAATAATATCGATATTTAAAGTAAAATTTTAGCTCGAAATCTCTCATACAATTGGCAGGAACTATTGCTTATCGCTTGAAAATTGCCCTAATTCTCCGATCCTGGCCCATTTTCCCGTCTTCAATTGTTCTAAATGAGATTTCTGCAAATATGGCTATCTACCACAAAAAATATACACATCGGTGTGATAAAAGTAAAATTTTATCTCGAAATCTGTCATAAAATATCCCAGAAGTTGCCTCTCATCACCAAAAAACTTACAAATTTTCCGTTCCTGACCCATTTTCGGCTTTAAACCGTGTTCAATGAGATTTCAGGTAATTAAATGTACAAACCACATATTTTAACCTAAACGTCATGTCAAAATATTGAAAGACACACACGCCCAAAAAATACTTCTTATTTTCCTATTCTCGCCGATTTAAGTTTGAAATGTTTGAAAGACCTTCAAAAGGTACGTTTTTAGAAAATTTCATTAAAAATATTAAATTTTGTCGACAGTTATCGGATATAAAAGCAAAATTTTCGACGTAATAAGTCGGAAAGGGATAATCGGATCACCAAAAGCAATTTACTGTTGGTGGTCCCCAAGTGTTGCCTAAAAGCATGCCAAATTTCAAATTTCCACTCACAGCCGTTTTTGAGGGAAAAAAATATGTAGAAAAAATTGTGCTGAACGCGCCTAAAGAAGTTTATCACATAAAAAATCCTGAAATAACCAAAATCTTAGGTGAAGATTAAGGTATCGATTAACTTATATCAAATTCTGTATATCGACTAAACAAGTTTTAATCCAACATCCAAAGCTATAAATATGATTAAGTAGCAAGGGTTGCAGGAAGTCATTAACGCCTTTCAGGGGCCAAATTGACATCGTACGAAAAATATTATTCCTGATATAAATCACGAAATTTAATCTTCAAAGTAAGCAGATTAACGAAATTTGCAAAATCGTAAATAACTGCTCGTAATTAGTCAAGATTTTAGACAGAGAAGGGACATAAATCAATTTTGAAACTAATTACCCTCACTTGAATTTTGCTGCAATGAAAACTAGTTACTCAGACTTGACTTTGTTCTGATGTTTCAAATGAATCAAGCTTTTATACGAAAGAAAGATTTATAAACAATTCACATTCGTTTTGCGTAAGGGTTGGCCATAAATAATTGACAGATTTCGTCTTGAGAGGTTATACATTTCTGTAAAATGCGATAACACTTCAAACTTTTCGACGCATTTTTTTATTAGACCAATTTGATTTTTTACGACATAACTTGAATCACTTCCTATTTTACTGTTTTACTACATGAGAGGAATTTTGACCGATATTATACTACTTGCAACACGCAAAATTTACGCAGTTTTGTGTTTCTACTTAAAAGCTTATTATTTTCTCGTTTAATTTGAACTGACCAGTTTGTTCTTCATTTAGCTGAGCAGCGATTGTAACCGGGAATTTCGAATTGTTTTCGTATCTACTTTTAGTTCTTCTTTAGCATAAATATTATAAAAAATGTCCTTACTAATTAATTGATCAAAATAACCGCAATCGATTCTGTAAAAATTCAAGTTGAATAAAATGAGAAAATTGGATGATTTACACTCTTTAATAGTTGATAATGGGTCATAAAATGTCAGTCAAATTCAATAGCGCTCCTGTTCATAACTGTCCGAAATAAGACCATCATAACTAAGCTTAAAACCGAGGGTATTTGTTTTGTTGATATCTAGATACAAAAGATCGACATTGCACCCCTCCTTTACGCTCTTCAGATCACACTGAGGTTGTGATCATAAAATTGTGGTGTAGTCTGTAAATACAGTAAAACGACTCCGGATACTAAGTAACATAAGATCATTTACATAAAGAACGAACAATACAGAACCAAGCACTGACATCTGAAGTACCACGTAAACTGTGTCGCAAGCATCCGAACCTACAATCTGCCTTCTCACAGGAAAGGATGATTCAAACCATCAAAGTGGAATGCCTTTAAGGTTATACGAAGCAAGCTTCTCCAGCATTCTTCTGTGATACACATAATCAAAAACCTTGAAAAAGTCAGAAAATGCTGCTGCAGCTACATCTCCTTCATGCAGACTCGTATATAGCCCCTCTAGAAAACAAACCACGTGCATTGTGCCTAAACTGAGAAGTGCTCAAAATGCTATGCATCTTCATAAAAACCATCGTTCTTCCCCTAACAAGTGTCTCGATGATCTTGGCTAGCGAAGGTAAAAGTGAAACTGGATGGAGGCCTGTGGGATCATACGTTTCACCTCTTTTGAATTACGACTTAACTACTGAAGAACCCCAATAAATATTGCATCAATCCCAGAGGTCCCCTTATTGTTGATGGTACTGAGGGCGCTTTGCATTTCCCTAAGATCAATATCTACTAAGTAAAAAGAGTCAGGAACAATTGTATGTTGAATATATTGTAGCGGATTAGTTTGAGATTTTAAGTTTCTCAGCACTTCCGTAGTAAAACTGGTTAAGTAAGTTCTTATCAAGTCATTAACAATCTT
>MU182446.1:235555-246783 GCA_016904865.1 Pissodes strobi | reverse complement strand
AAAAGGTTTCAAAATCAAATGAGTCATGTATTGAATTCATCGAGACATTAGTGCATAATCAGGGAGACTTTTAAGAACCCCAATAGCGATTGCATAAATCTCAGAGGTCCCGTTATTCTTAATGGTATTGAGGAAACTTTTCAATTCCCTAAGATCAATATGTGCTAAGTAAAAAAGAGCCAGGAACAGGTGTATGTTGAATATACGCTAGTGGATCAGTCTGAGATTTCAAGTTTATTCGTTGGTCTCTCAGCAGTTCTGCAGTAAAACTGGTTAAGTAAGTTGATGTCAAGTCATTAACAAACTTCTAGTTGTCCCTTGCTCTATTATGGGCTTTCTCCAACCTATCATTTTAATACATCTGTTTGGCAGTCCTTATTCTATAAGTACTTGGAATTCAGATTTCTGTTTTAGTTTAACTGAGAGAAGCAAAAGGTGGCGGGGAAAAACTGGAAACTAATAGCCCAAAACAGAGACATATGGAACTATTTGGTAGAGACCTACATCAAGAAGTAGATACAAAGAGGCTGAAGAAGAGGAGGAATGAGCTAGTTTGTGGGATCATCTGTTTCAACTCTCTTTTGAATAGCGGCTTGAGACAAGTTGAAAAAGGTTCCCAAATCAAATGAGTCACTTATTGAATTCATCAAGACGTTAAGGGACTAATCAGGGAGACTTTCAAGAACCCCAATAGATATTTCATCAATAACAGAGGTCTTCTTATTCTTCGTAGTACTGAGGACACTTTTCAATACTCTAAAATCAATATTTGCCAAGTAAAAGGAGTCAGGAACAAGTGTATGTTAATTATACGATAGTGGATCAATCTGAGATTTTAGTTTATTCGTCGGTGTCTCAGCAATTCTGCAGTAAAACTGGTTAAGTGAGTTGTTATCGAGTCATCAACAATCTCCTAGGTGGCTTTTGCTCTATCATCATAATACATCCGTTTGGCAGTTCTTATTATTTTTTAGTAAATACTCTTCTATAAGTACTCCAGGTTTCAGTTTTAAGTTAGCGGCATTTTTTTTTGACATACCTGCTTTCATATTATTCGGTACCTTGCAGTTCTACCACGTTAAAAAATAGAAGTCAGATTTTTATTCATTGTTACTTCCAGAAATGTTTCATTCCTTTAGGTTTTGAGGCACAACTTATTTTTTTTTTGGGTTTTAACATATAAATATCAACACGGCATTGAGCGATTAACGTATGACAGATTTGTTCCATTTATAATGCAGAAGCAAATTTAGCAACGAAAACAAAACGGGGGCCCCCAAGGGCAACGTATTAATGAGTAACTAAATAATAAACACGAAACTTGTTCCAGCACAAATTAAACTTCAATGGACATCCAGGGTAATTGCATGAAGTCGAACGTCGGAACACTGATATTATTTCGAAATTAAATTATTGTGTATTCCGGTTAAACACTTAATGCGAAGTTATGGCATTAATTAAACTCCGATAGAGTTATTATTGTCCTAAGTGATTTCTTGGAAACACCAATTTGATTCAGAAGCAATCCAGAAAGTTATTACAATGCATGATACTTGAGGTAAAAGGGAGTTAAATTTAAACATTGAGCCCAAAGAATGCTGATTGGACGATAATTTTGAATCTGGTTCCTAAGAACACTGGTACTTTCTTACTCAATTATAATTTGACTGGATACACTTAAGTTTTGAGGGCCAATTTTCCAATGGCATTTTCATCTTCTTTTGAAGTTATAACCCTATCACAAAAAGAAGATTTGTGTCCATAACGGCATAAAGGGGCTCATCATCATTAACAAAGACAGAACTAAAAAAAAGTAGCAAAACCCCCAGTTACTCTCTGGGTACCACTATACGTCTCAGCCCTAAAGGACATGTCCGCTATAATGTCTTCATTTTCTTTCTGGCATTTTAAACCTGACCAAAAGTTCTTTAATTCAGGCTATAGCTTATATGGTGATTATGAATGACACCGATTAAGAGTTGTTAAGAGTTTTCGAGAATTCTGCATTTCAAAGTTTATTTGAAGATAATCAGCACGTACCAGAACCTATTTTATGACTCCATCTACATGCAATTACGAACAGAAGTTAAAAGCACTAAGAACTATTTTATCAGAAAATATGTTCGTATTGGACCAAATGGTAATGGATCGAAATCTTGAAAAACCAAAAGAAAATGATGAACATATTGTTACAGTTCGAACTTCTATTGCGCCCTTCAATGAAAAATCTTTTTCCCCACTTTGATGGACAGCTGAAACCCCAATCTCGTCTGCTTTATACATATTTGAAAGTTTGAAGGAATATCTTTCTTTAATGTTCTGAATTTAGCAAAAACGGTCAACTTGGTTTGACCGATTACACCCTTTGCATATTTGCATCTAGCTCAGTATAACAATCCGTGAATTCATACTAAAAATCATTCCCTACCAGCCCTTTAGGTTTATTGAAACGGGGTGGTTTCAATCTTTCAGCCAAGTCAAATCGCAGAACTCTTTTCCGCTCAGTGGCATGTGTGCTACAAGTTGTTTCTTATCTTCTGGGAACGTTAACTGAAATCTTCTTAAATCTGGAGCTAATTTTATTGCTTGGCCATTTCCTAGTTTTTATATTCTGTCCCCAAGAGAACTTTCACGCCTTGGGTTGCAGCTTGCATGTAGGCTTCATCCCACTGGGCAGCCATATTTTTTCTTACCGAATTTGGGAAATTTGCAGAGACAATCTGAAATGAAAGTGTTGAAGTTAATTTTACGAACGTCCGATGCTACCCGAAAAAAGTGGGTCCGATAATACCCGAACTGCATCTATGTAAACAATGACGGTGTAAGAGTCCCCATGATGTTATGTTTGTATTCCATAATCTTCAAAAAACCTAATATACTGGAAGTGTGAGGACTCACTGTATTATAGTGATTTAATAAATTCTTTCCTTTCCCGAACTACATACACTTAACTTTAAGTTTGGGATGGTCGCGTCTAGTACTTGCCCACTTATTTAGATCCCACCTCAAATTAACCAGACACGTCTAAATCTTCATACTGACTAGGGCGAATTTCGCGGATTTTTTGACAGAATGTGTCAAATCCAGATGTAAAAATATTCGCGGCGGGAAATTTCAACTTTTCTGCGATGTTGTATGTTGTTTGTCACTTGTCACGTTGTAGGTTGTCATGGAAGATGGGAGATAACATAACCTAGAATTAATTGTTTATGTTTTGTGTATTTGTGGTTTAGCCGTTTGCACGTATAAAAAGAAAATTTAAGTGATGATGAATGCTCATCTTTACCGTAATTATTTACAAAGATGTTATATAATTTCCAAATCTTCTGGAAACTCCTCAGTCTCCTGTACCTGAAAATGTTGGCACAGGGAGCTAATTGTAACTATTTTCTTACAAATGTCACAATAAATCTACAAAACACCAGAAATTATTATTTATTGGCCTTTTTATAATGTACTTTATGTTACTTGGGTATCACCATCTAGGTCTTCACATTCCATTATTATTTATTGTTTTAATTAAAATAAAAAAATCAAATTCTCAACATAAAAAATAACCTAGAAAAAAAGACAATAATGACAGCTGACAGAAGAAATTCGCAAAATAGTTGAAATCGTTTTAACTTTTTTGCGATTATTCGCGTTTTCGCGTAGACGAGTTTCGCTTTTATGAGTATGGGTAAAATATGCGAATGTGCGAAATAAAAATAGCCTGTCAAAAATCCGCGAAATTCGCCCTAGTCAGTATGAAGCTTAAGGCTTGACTTTTCCCGTTAATATATGGGGGCCATTTCCTGTAGACCTTGACAATAAGATAATGTCCGATATAACCCGACTTTCCCCTATATTAGCAATAGAACGCTAATTATTACTAATGTTAATCCTTAAAATAATTAAAAACAATTAACTTTAATTTTAATTTTCCTGAAGTTTCTCTTTTAATTTTCCCTAATTAAGGAAAGTGTAATTCACTTAAAGTAACGGAAACTATAAAACTTCAAAATAAAACTGTAAAACTACATTAAAGGAATGCATTTAAGAGCCTTTGAAAAGATATCTTGCAAAATTATAATTAGATTCATTTGTCTGTGAAACTTTAAAATAAATGAGATGTCTAACTTTGGGTGAAAGTTCTGGCTGGAAAAATTAGAGAGCTTTCGGCAATAATATAGGCAATATATTGCGATAACGGTAAATTAGCGGCATCAGTTCTGTCACCCAATATACCTGGTTATCTTAACGCAATTATTTAAAATCTGAAACAACCCTCAAGCATATTTTAAATTTACCACCGACATTCTAGTACCTGTCAGACGTCAGATGAACGGGTGTCATCCGATTGGCTTCTGATGTACTTAGTTGTTTTGATGTCTATTGAAAAATACTATTGTTTGAGACAACGTGTTGCGTTTTAGGGCCAATTTTAAATCATTGAGGTTAAGAATGGGGGGGGGGGGAGTAAAGCGCCTTCATCCGGGCTTAGCTAGAGCTCGGGTAACCCTCTCAGATAGGTTAGACCCTTGTTTGATCGGAGGCACTATATTTGTAGACCCCTCAAGATGTCGGAAGGCACCGACTATCACACAGAAATAGTAAATGGAAGCTGTGAGCCGAATCTTAGCAGGCATAGACAGAAATAATCTCACCGGAATATCCAGTTCTCCGGCCTGGGTACCCGCGTCAATAAATATTTCTTCTGGCTCGGACTCCCGATTTTTCCTCGGGGAGAAATAACGGCCATTGAACGATAACCACGTGTTCACCCAAAATGGCGACAAAGGAGCCGCTACAAAACGCGTGCTTACTCGACCGAAGACGGAGCGGAAATCACCATTGAGGTTAAACAACGTTAGAACTGTGTCGTAAGTCACTCATTGTTTTGGCAAGTGGCGTCTTCAATGGGGCTATTTTAAACTAATATTTACACGATGTTATACCTTTGAAACTAACCAAATCTTTATAGATTTGTTCAAGGTCCTTTATGTGAGTGTGGTCTTGTTGAGGACCTAAATCATATATCATATATTTTTTGAGTGCCAAATTAATGTCATTCCTAACTTTGATATTTATTAAGAATTTAGGCTAGAAAAAGCGAATACTCCAAATCAATCAATCAAATCAAAATATGCTTTATTGTCATAAGAGGAACTTGTTGACAAAGCTGTAAAAAGAAAAAAAAACGCCAAAATATATATAAATACAACATAATAACTGCAAGTAATGAGCTATGCAATGACATTAACAATTTTTAGTCACTATTTAAATCTAGAATGAATGTCAAAAACAATTTAAAACAATAAACATATAAAGTACTAAAATAGATATTAAGAACAAAAAGAAAGAAAAAGAACAATACAGTTAAAATCTATGTGATAAAAAGTCAGTAACTTCATAATAGCCCCTTGCAACCAGCAATCTTTTAACTTTTTTCCGGAAGAACCATTAATTTTCAATCTGTTTCATATCTGCTGGAAGATTATTAAATAACTTCTTGCTATCAAATATAAATGACCCTTTTACCAATTAACTTATCGGTATAGGTAAGAGCACATCATTAGCCCGTCTGTTGCTGTATTCATGTCGGCTTGTTGAATTGACTTTCCTATATTTTTTTATGAATTAGGCAGACTCATTCCCATATAAACAGGGAAGGGAGAGTAAGGATTTTGTGACTAATAAAAAGTTCCTTGCTTCTTCTTCTTGCCGTGCGTCTCCTATTGGAGGTTCGCTATCATCACAGCCATCCTGATCTTATTGACTGCCCCTCGAAATAGTTGATTGTTGCTGCAGCCAAACCAGTCCCTTAGGTTTTTAAGCCAGGAAACACGGCGCCTTCCAATACTCCTCTTTCCGTTGATCTTGCCCTGGATTATCAACTACAGAAGTGTGTATATGTGGCCTCCATTTTATGGAGGATTTGGCATTCTTTTTGCATTCTTGCTAGGACCTCGATGTTCGTGATTTTTTCCGTCCAGGCAATCCGCCACATTCTGCGATAGCACCACATTTCGAATGCTTCCAGTTTGTCCATATGATTTTTCTTGAGGGTCCATGATTACATACCATACAGGAGTGTAGAGAACACGTAACAACGCAGCATCCTCATTCTGAGTTTTATATTTATGTCCCGACTTGTGAATATTTTTTTCATTTTAATGAATGTCGATCTGGCCATCTCTATCCTTGTTCGAATCTCTCCTGTTATATCTCCTGTTTGTTCGATCCATGTTCCTAGATACCTATATCTCTGTACCTCTTCTATGACTGTACCTGCTACCGTCAAGTTTGTTTGATTTTGTATCTGCGGGAATTTCGTGACTATCATCAGTTTGGTTTTATTAAGGTTTAACTTCAAGCCATATTTAGCACACCGGTCTTCTAGTTTTTCCATCAGATGTTGCATGTCTTCCATCTTACTCGTTAATAAAACAGTGTCATTGACGTACCTTATATTGTTGATGTCTTCCCCATTTATACTCACGCCCTCTGTTTCTTCATCTAAGACTTCGTTGAAGATAGATTCAATGTAAAGATTGAAAAGGAGTGGCGACAAAATACATCCTTGTCTTACACCGCGACGTATCTCCATTTCCTCTGTAAGATGATTCTCGATCCTGCGTTAGCCTTCTGGCCCCAGTAAAAGTTACTAATTATTGTTATGTCTTCTGAGTCAATGCCCTTGCTAATAAGTAAATGAAGAAGTTTATCATGTTTAACCTTATGAAAAGCATTTTCGAAATCTATGAAGCATGCAAAGACTTCATGATTCATATCTAGACATCGCTGGAAGAGCACGTTAATCCCGAAGAGTGCTTCTCTTGTTCCGAGACCTTCTCGAAACTCGAACTGTGTGTTGCTGATATATTCTTCAGGTTTTCTACGTATCCTTTTGTGTATGATCTTCAGGAACAATTTTAGGATGTGGCTCATAAGCGCAATGGATCTATAATCTGAACATTCTCTTGGGTTAGCTTTTTTAGGAATGAGTACAAATGTGGAAATCAACCACTGTGATTTCGTAGATTAAATTGATGAGGTCCAAGAGAATATTAACTGCGTCGTCATCAAAGAGCTTGATCAACTCTATGGGGATCCGGTCAGGGCTAGGACTTTTCCCTATTTTCATAGTGTTTAGGGCATATTCTATTTCTGACCTCAATATCTTTAAATTTACGTCCTTCTTTTCTACGGTTGGTCTGGGAGGTCTTTCATCTTGAAAGAATTCTGAGAGATATTCTTTCCATCTACTCAGTTTTTATTTCATATCGGTTCCTTGCATGAGTCTCTAATACTGATATTGCAAAGACATCTGATCGCCCTCTTTTGCAAAATAAAAACACTATCAAATAGATGCTTAGTACATGCACCCCAGAAACACAAACCATATCTTAGGTGTGACTATATTAATGAAAAGTAAGCGTTTCTAGCAATACCAAAATTAACCTCCCTTGCTATAACTTTAAGAGCATAACAGTTTGATGCCAACCATGACTTTCAAATTTTAATCTGTTGTCTATGCATAATACCAAAAATTTATTTTCACTTAGATTATTTAGAATTTTATTATCCAAATAAACGTTATTTAATTGGCATTTAAAGTTCATGACACTGGTTTTTAATATATTTTAAGTTAACTTGTGACAGTCACACCATTCTTTAATTTCAACAATATCCCTATTAACTTGGGCATTTAGATCTGTAACATTTGCGGCATGCCATAAAACTGTTCCATCATCTGCAAATTGAACAAACTTGCCAGAGATATTGAGCCTTGCCATATCATTTATGTAAATTAAGAACAATATTGGACCTAACACTGATCCCTGGGGAACACCATGAGATACTGATTCCTCACTTGATAAGATACCATCCAGTGAAACACTCTGCTTCCTATGCTCTAAATAGGTCTAAAAGCATTCAAGAGTTTGCCCTCTGATTAACACAATCAAATGCTTTTGTCAAATCACAGAAAACTGCTGCAGCTATTTCTCCATTGTTTAGACCCAGAAAGAGGCACCCAAGAAATGCAAAAATGTCATCAACTCTGAAAGCCAAACTGCGCAGATCCAATGATACCCCTCTCGGTTAAATAGGACACAAGTCGACTCTTTACTAATTTTTCAACAATTTTAGAGAGGGTTGAAAGTAATGCCATGTGTCTATAGTTAGAAGGAGGTTCTGGATCACCCCCTTTAAACAAAGGAATAATTCTAGCTATTTTAAGGCAATCAGGGAATATACCTGTATTAAAGGAGTGATTAATGGCATCTACCAAAACATCCAGTGTTGTATCAGACAAACTCAAAAAAACACCTTATAGTTATCCCATCATATCCAGAAGAATTCTTCCTTATATCCTTCAGAGTAGATTTAAGCTCTGCAATATTGGCAGGTAGAAAAAAGAATGAATCCGGACCAGTGTTTATATCATTTATAATTTAAGTTTACTCCCTGTATTTTATCTGCCAAGTCTCTACCCATTGTACAGTAAAAGTCATTCAGCTTATTAGTTTCAATGATATTGTTTACATTAGTATAGCCTCCCTGTTTACCCCTTAGTTCATTGACTATCCTCCAAGCATCCCTTTGAATATTATTTGAATCACTCAACCTTTTTTTGAAGTAAATTTGCTTGGCACTCCTAATGGTAGCTCTATATACTGCTCTATATTTGTTAAAATAATTAAGAATTTTCGAATATAATGCAATGACCTGAGATTCCTTGCAGAAATCCTAATACTCTGCGCAAACAAATTTAGTACAATCTCTTCCAATGGTGCATAAGGCCTAGTGATTCCCATGAATGAGTAAAATTCTGTTTCAAGCCGTAAATGAAGATGTTTGGAGTAATGCTGTGCAGTTTCATCTCCTATTAGAAGAACCTTTTTCTTTACTATATCCTCATTCAACTTTTTATGCTTGATTACATTAGTGTTAGATTCTTTAATTTTATCATCAGAAACCTGTCCTTTTGGGAACTCTGTTCTCAATTTTTTTAGCTTGATATTTGATTTGCATTTAAGGTGTCAACTGCAACAAGCAGCTCTTGTCTTTGTTCTTCCATTAATGCTAGCTTGCTTTCCAGTGACATTCCTATTTCAGAAATTTGCTTTTTCTCTGGAGAGGTTTGCATACCCTAATCACTGACACATGGACTAGCAGTTTGCAGTATATATATCATCTAGCATCTTAATATCCACCTCTGTAGCTTGCTCTTTTGTTAATAACCTGTCAGTTTGGGTGAAATTATCTACTAAATTATGAGAATTCAGTTTCTTAATCTGTTCTAACAGGCAAAGCTTTGAGATCAGCGATGGTTTTGTTTTATTTTCAGCTTCAGTCATTAACTTCTGCTCAGCTTCCAATGCCTCCTATTCTACTTTTTCTGTATTAAGCGATCCATCTAAGGAAATAGTTAACATAATTGCAAAGTTTGTATCCCTTAATAAGGTTAATTCATAATCATCTTTAATGAGCAATTAGTTGGAATACATTTCCTTGGCTTCTTCAGGTTATTTACATGTTTTTGTAAATTTCTTTGTGCTCCATCTTCGATTTCTTTGTTGTGTCGTGTTAACTCCCAACCTCATTTTAAAGTACTTTTTATTCTAAGATAAAGTTTTAGTTGACCAGGATATGGTTTAGAGCCAGTCAACATCGAGATCGCTAACAAATTGTGCGGGCGGATTGCCTTGTCGCAAAGCCAACCATTTCCTGTAAAGGGGCACCAGAAGAACAAGAAGAAGTCCGCTCCACATCCTTCGTTGTATCTTCGGTAGTGCCCCTCTAATCACTATTGTTTTTGATACTTGTCAATTATATTAGAGATGTTTGATGGATTCTAGGGTAACTGCTGCTGCTGCTTTACCTGTGGGCTTCGCTGGACGACATTCACCCAGAAACTTTGTTTAATATGCTTCGGACCGTCCAACTAAGGGCATCTGACTTCAGTCTTAGTCCACTGTTTTATTTCACCTCTCTCAATCTACATGGTTCTACACTGATGCATCTAAGGACCCATGTGGTATATAGTCCTTATAACAAACTAAAAGGAATGCTGGCTCAGTGACTTTATATTTTTGACCCTTCAAGGTGCCGAGCTCGTAAAATAGTAGCTGTGAGTTGAATCTTTGCTGGAACAGACATAAATGGATGGGGATTTCTCCTGGCTAGGACACCCCATTCTTCCTCGGGGGAAACAACGGTCACTGAACGATAGCCATGTGTGTTCACCCAAAATGGCGACAAAGGAGCCGCTACAAAACGAGTGTGGACTCGACCGAAGATGAAGTGTAAGTCCTCATTGAGGTTAAACATCGTTCATTGAGGTTAAACAACGTTAGAACTGTATCGTGATAGACTCATTGTTTTTGCAAGTAGCGCCTCTAATGGGGATGCTTCAAACTAATTTTTGCACGGTGGTAACTAACCGGTTGAAACTAACCAAATTGTTCTAGGATCTATATAGATTAGTTCAAGATGTGAGTGTGGTCTTGTTGAGGACCTAAATCATATATTTCCTGAGATCCCAATTAATGTCATTCCTAGCTTTGATAATTATGAAGAATTTAGGCTAAAAAAACCAGGAATCCTATTTCTATTTCTGGTGTATTAAGTGATCCACCTAAGAAAATAGTTAACATAAATGCAATAAAATTAATTCATAATCATCTGCAATGCTCATTTATTTAAAATGCATTTCCTTGGCTTCCTAAGGTTATGTATATGTTTTTGTAAATACCTTTGTGGTCCATCTATGATTCCTTTGTTGTGTCGTACTAACTCCCAACCTCATTTTAAAGTACTTTTTATTCTAAGATAAAGTTTTAGTTGACCAGGATTTGTGGCTTCGATATAGTCTAGAGGTTATGCTGGCGGATTGCCTTGCAGCAACCGCTTCCTGAAAAGGAGGCACAGAAGAACCAGAAGAAATCCAGTTCACATTTTTCGTTGCATCTTCGAGAGTAGCCTTCGGGCCGCTATTGTTTTTGATATTTGACAATGATATTGTAAACTAGAAAGCGTAATAACAAAAGAACACTCAGTCTAATGTTTGAACTTGATACTTGACATTGAAGGATGAAATATTATGAGTATTATCTAAACATGTTTTAAAAACAATCAGTCAAATATCAACAAAATTTAGTATAAAAGAACGGGCAAATCAAGTAGACGACAACTTCTGGTTGAGTAGTTCCCTTTTAATTAAGGCAAAACGCTCCTCCTGT
>MU182446.1:173185-204472 GCA_016904865.1 Pissodes strobi | reverse complement strand
TAAGTAGTCTGTCAAGTAGTTCAAAGTGTAGTGTCCAAGTGCTCTTAAATACCTTAACATTAAATAAAACGCAACGCAACATAAGATAAACTATATTTACAAAGCAGTGACCAAAAAGACCTATAAACAATTCATAAAACATACCTCAAGTCAAGAAAGCATGCGCACCTTAATAATTGGGTATAGGCTAGTCTCATTAAGTTTCTGACCAGTAAACGCTGTTAAAAACTCTATCGTTGGGTCTTTGACCAATATACATTGTTAATCTTTTCTCATTAAGTTTACCTAATATACTTTATTGTTTTTAAGTGCTTTCTTTATCTTCGCTTCTCACCTTACGTAAATAATCCCGTATTACCATCAGAGTTATACCCCTGCACGCTGAATAAGGCGTGGCATCGCGATTCAAACGTATGATGACAGACCGGTGGAGGCATTAAGAAAAAGTTAAAAGAACTGTCATCACGATTACTCGCGACAATATAATAACTCAAAACTTCTACAAAGTTTCGACCAAGGGCGTAAATGAAACTCAAAATTAGGAATCATAATATATAAATTTAGTTTGTGTGGTGTGCAAAATATTTGATAATTACGAAATTATTCCATCCGGTAGGATTATGCTATTTATCAATAATTTAAGAACTAAGAAAACTTACTATATTTTATGATAAATTCTAAACTAAATTCACATCCTTCACAAAATTATTTTGTTCGCCTTTTATCTTTGCATCTTGTAATACGACAACCCATAGAAGTCACATCAACACTGACAAAAAATTATTCACCGCATGCCATCAACCTTTCCACGATAGTTTACTCAAAAATAGATTCAAAAAGGAAGGCGAAAATAATATATGAGCCTAATTTTTATCGGTATGACAAACTAATTTTCTCGTAATATTACAGGTACCTAATTTAGAAATTCAGTATTTTCTAGTACTAAGTTATTTAAAAATTATAAGACAGCTTAATACAGTTTACCCAATTTTCAATATAGCTGTGAAAGTTGTTCGGGGGCCTTAATTCCTGCTAATGGAATATTAAATTAAATATAGTCCGCAGTAGCTGATTTAAGTGATTTGAAATTCAATGGCATGTTCGCTGCGTTAATGGCACAATAAATATGTAGATTTCGCGATAAGATTGCTCACTATTGTATAACTAAACAATGGTTCCGAGAAGAGAAAAAGGCGTTGAGATAGAGCCGAGACTTGTTTGTGTTTCTGGATTACATTTTAGCATGAGAAAATAATATTTTTTACTGGAAAGTATGATAAACTAATTTAGAAATATAATATAATATACGACTGAAATGATAGGAGAGAGTACTAGGAAATACGTAAATCTGTCGCTACAGTGCAGTGGGCCAATAGTATTTGCATTAATTACAAACCAGTACGTTATAGTACCATTTCAAAATACACAAATAACTCGGAGGTACAAATCTAGGCTCTTTTTAATTTGTATCAATGACTCAAGGGTAAACTTATGATTTTTGCGAATGACTCTACGATATTGATTACTGTCAAAGCGCTGGAAAGAGTCTTACTCCGGCAAGGGAGTGTATAATGGTAATTTTTTATCCCGGAATATTTCTAAAGTAAATATAATTAGGCACTCTTAAATGTTCATTTAGTGAAGGATGGGCCAGAAGGTGGCCAGAACTAGGTAAAGTGTTAATATGTTATATGGATTAATAAGCCAAATCTAAACCCGTAAGTACTACTACCTGAGTCCCTGGAACTCGAGCGTTTATAAATTTTCAAATATTTCCAAGAAGTTGTGAAGAAATATACTGAGCGGTTAGCCATTCTTCCGTTTTATCACAAAAATCAAGTGGTACAGTTGGATATAAGGTATGTCATTACTTACAGACAAAAATGGGTGATAAGTGGGAGAACAGACTACCAACAGAGGCAGAATTTCAATGATGAATTTGTTAAGGAATCTGATGACCGAGAGGGAGGTAGTAATATAGTTCAAGCGACGGCAGTTGCAGAACTTATGATTCTGAAGAAGACGACGAAGAAATATTCATCAAAAACCAGTAAGTAGTGTACTGATTGGGGTTGATCTTCGCACGATGAAACACTTCTGGGAAACTAATATTCTGGAAGAAAATGGGTAGGATGACGCGGCTCTGACTGTGAATGTTGGTGGAGATCAATTGGAATTGCAAAGTAGTAACTACTATGGAGAAAATATTACTTATAATTAGGCTAAAGCACCTCCATTACGTCCCAAAGCCCCAAGACGCAATAGTATTACGGTCCAAGGAAAATTGTAAGGACCAACCAGAGTAAATCCGCCAAAAACCCCACTTAAAGGCCTGTAACTTATTGTTCACGGAGGATAGGATAGACATTATTCTTCACTACACCAACGAAAAATGTGATGTTATGAAACAACTGAAAGAAAAAATTGCCGACAAGCATGTGCGCCTACTTTTATCAAGAATAAAAATGCTCGTGAATTTAGTGTCTATATACCTCCAAATGCTTTTCTAATCCAGCCACGAGGATCTTATATCATTCTGGTCTACGGAAGGGTCTGGAACAGATATTTTCAGATGGATAATATCATTTTTTACAGGTATATTTGCGATGTGATGATGCATCTCCACTAGAAAAGATCGTATCCAAATAACAAACTTGCCTCTTTTGAAAATATCTGATAAACTTTTCACAATTGACGAAATGTTGGTGCCATTCAAGCGAGGTGTCGCGTCGGTGCTCTTTTCGGATGTATAATCCAAACAACCTGCCAAATATGGATTGAAGATACAGATTTTAGCTAATTCAGAGGCTCACTATATGCTTAATGCAGAGATGTACAGGAAAGGAACTCAAATTGGAAATGGCTCTAAGCCAGAGAGATATAAAGAAAGTATCTCATCCATTGCTAGTCGCGCTTTGCTTGATAGAACTTATCAAAACTATATTACTACGGACGATTGGTTTCTCCTCCCTCGAGTTATTGGAAGAGCGTCAAGAATGTAGAATTAAAACTACGTGGGAATATTGAAAAAAATTATAATGTAGATTCCACGACAATTTTCTGTCGAAGCCCCGCTATTCAGTCTTTGTGACCCAAGCCATCATGGTGTTATATGTCCCTAAACAAGGAAGGAAGATCAGTTATTTTAGTGTCAACTATAAATCATGACATTAGAGCGGATGAGAATATAAAAAATGATGTCATGCTTTTTTAAAATAGTACCAAAGCAGGCGTAAATGCCCTAGACGAAAAAGGACCCGTACTATTTTAAAAAAGAATGACATGGTTGGTGGCCTATGAAGGTACTTTTCTATGCTTACCTCATTAGTACCGTTAATAGCCGTGTCTTGTCATACATCTTAGCTAATGATAATAAAAAATATCAAGATACTTATTTATAAAAACACTTGCTCAACAAATATGTGGATCATACTTGAGAATGAGCATGAGCATGGTTCACGTGCTTCGAAAAATTCGAATTACGTGTGCAGATTTTCTTGAAAAAGTGTTAAGGGTTCCAACAATACCTCGCCAACAGCCTTCCAAGTCGAAACGTCGCCTGTTTGGGATTTGTCCTGGTGCAAATAACACTAAAATCAACAATTGCTGTTCAAAGTGCAAAATTACTATTTGTTTCAAATGTGCTTCATTGATATGTCCAAACTGCATTTAGCTATGAATTCTATGTTCGAAGTTTTTGGAAACACGTTCAGATTCAACTTTCTGTAGCGCATAAAACGATCTTTTTCCATTTGCTTTTTGATTTGCTTTTTCGGATGTCCCCGAGACCATGCAAAGTGCACTCAACCTTGTCAGCACATGGTGTACACAGGAAAAACTAAATATCAACCCAAGCAAAACCGTACTGATCCTATTCACAAAAAGAAGGAAGCTGAACCTTAAAGCACCCACTTTGGGAGGGACAACGGTAGAGCTTTCAAAAGAGGTTAAGTATATTGGCATTGTTCTTGACCATAAACTAACCTGGAGTCCACACCTGGAAGGAACTATCAAAAAAGTAACGGCAGCGCTCTGGGCCTGTCGACGATTCTCCATCTCTGGTGGTCCTATAACACTGTTTATAACTATTATAACCTACGCCTGCTTAGTGTGGTGGGTAAAAACAAAGGAAATAACAACAGAGCAGAAGCTAACAAGATTACGAAGGGTCACCTGTTTGGGTATAACAGGGGCTATGAAAACGTGTCCCACAGCAGCTCTGGAAACCCTACTTGGCCTCCTTCCGCTACACATATGCATAGAAAAAGAAGCCTCGACCACTGCGCATAGAGTCACTCAGACACAAAAAATTTAGTCGGGAAATCTGACTGGTCCTTAAAATTCTGAAGGACATCCAGATAGAGGTGATAAACAAAGCAACCGATACAATGGAAACAAAACTCCGTTTTGATCGCTTTTTTTATACTGCGCAATAATACAGAGAAAAGACTAAAACAACTAGAGAGGGAGTCACTTGTCTGATACACAGATGGATCAAAGATGAAAGAAGGAGTGGGATCCGGAGTTTACGAACCTAGGTGTCGAATCTCTACACCTTTAGGAAACACTCCCACCATCTTTCAAGCAGAACTAAATGCTATCAATATAGCCATCTCTGAATGGGCAAAAAAAAGACCTATGAGGAGCAAAGATCTATATCCTATCAGATAGTCAAGCAACCTTAAAGCGCTAGCATCTAGCAAAATCAACTCCCGGCTAGTGTGGGATTGTCGGAAGGCTGCAGATTAACTGGCAAACAGAAACAGACTCACACTTATGTGGGTACCAGGGGACGAGAGTGTGAAAGGCAACGAAGCCGCTGACCAGCTCGCACGGAATGGTGCACAGACTGCCTTTTGTGGGCCTGAACGATTCTGTGACATCACTAGAGGGCACGTAATGAATGAACTCATAAATTGGGGAAAAAGACGGAAAGAGACACATTTGGCCAATGCACCTGGACTGAGACAGGCCAAAAGAGCTTCTCAGGCTACAAAAAAAAAATAGATAAAACTGGTCTTAGACCTTCTCACTGGACTTGGCCACTGGAGGTACCGCCTGAAGAAAATGGGGAAAACCACTAACGAACAATGTGGATTCTGCCAAACTATAGCTGAAACGCCAGAGCACCTACTCTGCGAATGTCAGGCACTGACTTGCCAAAGGTTGAGGCCTAAGGCATCTCGAAAATGCCCTTGTGGCACCTGAAGATCTATAAACGCACAACCCTCGAAATATTCTAAGGTTCTTGAAAGAAGTAGGAATTTTCGTGGAACATAGAAGGGTATACACAAAAGATCAATTGTGGTCGAAGTGTTGAAGGGCAAATCTTGCCCAGTGATCCCTCTACCATACCATACCATACCATACCATACTAAAATGAAATATAATATGTAACTAGCCCACGCGAGAGTGTTCAAAACTTCGTGACGGAGGACAAAAGCCAATCAACTCGTTGTCATATTGTCATTCATTGATGCATTGAAAGTGGTGTAAACGTATATAGCCACCTTGGCTGCGGTTGTTCCGCGGGCATCTTTTGCACTACTGAAATACGACTGCAATATGATGCCATATAAGTGTTATGTACCAGTTTGTAAGGGAATCTAGTCTGGAATTAAGAAATGGTGAGAGGGTGGTCTTGAAAAGAAACGCCGCACCTCCTTCCTGGGCCAACTCATCCATCTAGACCGTCGCCCCGTCTAATGTTGTATAAAAGGCTGCGATGTTGCCGAGAGGACTGTTCTGAGAAAAGCCATGGTTGGCAATCGCTGCTCTTCCAGAATGGATTCTCTTAGTTCCGAAACAACGTCGCAATTGTAGAACAGATGTTCTACTGTTTCGTCCTCCTGATCACAGCCTCTGCATAGTGGTGTCTCGTTTAGTGTCATTATATAGGGATGTATCCTTAGCTGGCAGCAAAAAAATATATATTCAGGTACGTAAAAGTGAAGATGATAAATTTAAAGATCTTGAAGATATGCGTTTTCTACAAGCTATTACGAAACACGATGAAGAATATTTAATTAATCAAAAAGAATAGGGTAAGTCCGGTAGAGACGCCCCACTTTTTTTTTTGGAGCTGATAATTTGCATTTGTTGTTATTTGTAATTAAACTAGATTTGCAAACTTAAACTTCATTTATTACTAAATCATAAGAGGATAACACAGAACAACAAATCTCTAAACAATTTTCGTAGAGAGAAAAAATAAAAAAATAATAAATTGGCCGTTTCTCCCTACATTGCGGGAGAGATGGCATTCTAAGTCGGGAGTGATGCCCCGCAAAAAAATACATGAATCTAGCGTAACTTCTTATTTTTTTCAACAAGTATCTTACCACATAAGTCACAAAGGTCTATATATTTACTGCAGCATTCGTGATACCACTTCTTACAATACAAACACTCTAACCAGTCCACCTTTTTCTTTGTTTTAGAGTATTCTTCACCACAACCCACGCAACTTTCATCTTCACTCTCGCTAACGTCAGTTTCTTGGAATATTATTTTTCCGCTACTGCTCTCTGAATCGGATTCAACTCTTTTTCTTTTATTTTTGTTAATTTTCTGTTTGGACTCTAGCTTTTTAACTCTAGAGACTTTTTCTTTTGGTTTTTGTTCTATTTTATTTAAAGTGTTTACTTCTTCTTTGATAGATTCTCTTCAGAAGTTAAAATAGCGGCAACATTTTGACCTCGTTTTCGTGTAGTTTCAATAGCGCTACATTGCGGGACAGGACTTAGTTGTTGAAGTATCTTGCCTGGAGTTATGTCTTCTGTTTTATTTTCATACGCTGAGTCGCGTGGTGATAATGGTTCTGTAACTGACTCAAGTTCATTCCGTTCCACTGACATAGGTTCAGGTTGTGTGGATGTTTCTGAAACTCGTTCAAGATTTTCTTGTAGTAGTACAGGTTCAACTCTCGATGGTCCTGGAAGTGAATCAGGATCTTCCTCCAGTACAGGGTCCGATCGGGATGGTTGTCCTACAATTGATGCCTGTTGATTTCCTGGTCCCTGTTCCACTTGATCTACGAGATATGCATAATCAGGAATAATGTCGGGATCAAAAGGGTGGATTCCAGTACTTCTAAAAGACGAGACTGCGTTAGAACACGTTGCTGATTTCGCCCACGCCTCTGACACCAACGGCCCAAACTGAAGCCTGGTAATTTTCCTTGATGGATTGGATCTCATCCACTTATTGCATGCATTGTTCCATGCGACCTTCAATGATTTAAAAACAGCCCTATCCAAGGGCTGCAAAAAGTGAGTGGTGTGGCTTGGTAAACTTAACAAACTAACACCATTTTGCTCAGCATATTCAAGGGTCTCTACACAACTATGATGAGATGAGTGTCCATCTACCACCAAAAGAACTTTTCCTGGTGGTTTTCTCGGCACAAATTGAGTTTTCAACCAATCAAGAAAGAGGTCTGAATTGATATAGGCTGATTTGGGATTCATATAAAGGTACGAACCTGGTGGCATACGGTCTTCGTACTCAAGTTTTTTATTCTTACTTTTCATTATAAATACAGGAGGCAGAAAATTTCCCTCCGCATTGCAACATGCAATCAATGTTACAGTTTCCCCCCTTTCTCCAGAAGTTATTGAGGGGACGAGTTTTGATCCCTTTGTGGCAATGACATGCGAGCCATTATTACATAAATAAACCAGTCTCGTCCATGTTATATAAGTGACCGGGCTTACCCATTAAATCATTTTCTTCCAGGGTAGAGAGTAGAAGCTGAAAGTATTGTTCAACACGGGGTTTTACCATTCCCTGGGCACGTGCAACAGAGACCCCTTCGGATTTTCGTACTGACAGTGTAGGATTGCGCCTTAGAAATGAATTTAACCAATCGTAACCCGCCTTTTCGCTCTCGACGTTAAATTTATGAGGAATTTCTAGGCGGTTCGCAAATTTGTAGGCAACGTGTCGTAAGTTGTCCCTGGTTGGTGCAAAGCCCTTGGACTGCATTTTTTTAATATGCAAAACAAGTTTGTCTTCGTTTTGCTTGCCACACAGTGAGGCTGGTCCTAAACCTGCTTTTTCATTGTTGTTTTTAGCTCGTCTGCGCCTCAAAAGTCCTTGAAGGTATTCCAAATGCACGAGATGCTGTATTTACGCCCATTTGATTAGCATTAACGGCTTGCAAAGCATTATCCAACGCTTCTTGGGACCACTTGGCCCTTTCGGGACATTTTCTCTTATATATAGTAGGCATTACTGAAAACAAAAGTATAAATTAATACAAATTAGTTGAATGTCTTTACCAAAACTTACAAATACTTTACTATACAATAACTAACGAATAAAGAGTGAAATGCCCCAGGGCATCTCGCCCGATAGTATTAGGGGCATCTCTCCCAATATCATGGGAGAGATACCTCACCACGCGATTGTGAAAGACAAGGACGTACGATTGTTTCTTTTAGGTTATATGATGCTTTGCACACAATACAAAATACTGGTACCAAAATATATTATTATTATAAAACCTGCTATTATAAAACTTGCGACAGTAAATAAATATTTACATGAGAGTAGTAAATCGTAAAAACTCACCTATTTTATCAGTTAGATCAAAATATTGCACGAGCACAATATTAGCGGGCCAACTACTGTCACCTCTCGGCACTGGCAATTGATTCGCCGGACGTTTAAAAATTGCAGGCCCTGGCCATCTCACCCGGTGGGGCATCTCTACCGGACTTACCCTAAGTAATTTTTTAGGTTTATACTTAAATTAAATACCTTTGTCTATTCCTAATGGATCGTTTTCAGCTAAAAATGGGAAACCTTTTGATACAAGAACTGGTCCCTGTATTACTTGGGCAATAGAACCATTTCTTAAACGTCAGTCTCTTTTTCTATTCCTCTATAAAATTATAAATAATGTTTGGTTCAACATAAATTCGTTTAGTGTTTTGAAAGCTGTAGTTATCACAACAAGACGTTACAAAAATAATTATTATTAATAGTATTTCGAATACACTAATTATAGCAACTTGCTGGGTAAAAATAGGAAAGGGAAACTAGACACTCTTACAAATCAAGTAGATACCTAAGTAATCAATGATGTTTGCGAATATATTAATGACTATTCAAGCTTTTCCCCCGCTTTTGCCCAGGGAAAAAAAATATAATTATTTCACTCGATATTCCAGATCCTTACTTACTCAAGTACCTTTATGTTTAAAAATATCATAAAATATAATGCTTAAATTCGCATTTAAATAAAATCAGCTATGTATGTTAAGTTTAGTGTTTTTTATTGAAATGATTTGTTAAAAAAATTATTATTATAATATGTTGTTTTAGATTATCTTCTCTGGTAAAACCACGGAAAAGATGCATTATTCATAGATTTTAAACGAACTCGTGATCTAGAACCGATGACAAGCTCGTAGGCCGTTCTCTTATAGACAGTATTGATCTATCCCAAATACCGATTATGATATTATTTATATTTCGTCAAAATCGACACTGAATAGCAGATTTAAACCAATATTTACTACTATACATTTCCCTCCAACGCATCCAAACGTCTGAAAGAATAGTAAGTTCCCTAACACCAACAACACTGAAGATAGGATATGTCTCATTTGTTTACAAATATTATGTTAATCTTTTTAATTCAAATCTTTAAATAAATTGTTATTACTTATTGGGACAGTCACATAGCGATTCAATCTTTAGTTTGTGCTAATAATTCTTGAGTTTTTTCTGTTTTGCTAAAATTTAAAATTTTCTAACCTTCAATGTGCCACGCAGTGTTTGAAATGCAAAGTTTTTGAAGAAAACAATAATTGTGACTAATTGTGATAGCTGCACTAGAGCTATACATAAACTGGTTTGTTCCGGATTAAACTCTTCGGAAATCCGGGTTGACGAACTCAAGGGCCAGAGACACTCTGAAAGGTTTCTTTGTGAAGATTGCCAATCTGGCTTGCTACAGATGCCTTCAATACTAAAAGCTATTGACCAGCTGCAGTTGGAGCTTAGGCAGCTAAAGGAAGATCTTAAAAAGGCCTCTCCTACTCAAAGTAGCACCTCAGGCCCTGATGCCATACCCAATAATGAAAGTTTTGCTGAGCTTCACGATCGACAGAGACGGGCAAGTAATATTGTCATTTACAACCTGCCTGATACCAAACGGGATCTTGACTATGTGAATTCTCTCTTGGGCTCTATTGATGTTGCTAATGTGAGTGTAAAAAACACAATTAGGATTGGTAAGCCAAACAAAAATGGCCCTAGAGCTCTGAAAGTGATTCTCAATAGCCAAGAAGAGGCTCAGCTTGTTGTTCGGGCCAGATCTAACCTTCAACAGGATCTAACTAAATTACAGGCAGATGCTGGGGCTAAGGTTAGAGCTGAATTTAGAACACGAGTATCTAATGGTGATAAAAATATTCGTATTGTGTACCATCAAGGTGTCCCAAAGATTATTCTAAAAAACTAATTGGTTCTCTAAACGCAAATAGTATCTCTGTTTATTACCAAAACGCTCAAGGTTTAAGAACTAAGTTGGGTCATCTTCTTCATAATATACCAGCATGTCAACACAATATGTCTTGACGGAAACTTGGTTGCATAGCGGCATCTATGATTCCGAACTGAGCTTTACTAACTTTTACACCTATCGTTGTGATCGCTTTGCGAATACCAGTGTCTTCAAGAGAGGAGGAGGAGTGCTAATAGCTATACACAAGTCGATACCAAGTACTCGTCTCCAGGTGCCAGATAGCATTGAACAGGTTTTCATTAAGGTTGGATCCAGTGCTTTTAGTTTTATATTGGAAGCCTATTGACTCTCTTGGACTAATGATGCCCAATTTAGGCCTACATATAGTTGGGGATTTTAATTTGCCTCATGCTAGCTGGCAAAATGGTCCTATTAGCTATGTTGCAACTGCAGGTGGAGCATCACTACAGGAAGAGGCTTGCATCCAGATTATGTCTAATGTTTGCAGTTTCCATATTTTTTTCCAATGTAATCCTCAGGTGACAATACACAATAGCCTTTTGGATCTTTTTTTGGCACATGACCGCTCACCTGAAATTATACTAGCAGACTCTTTTTTGGTTCCTCCAGTTATTCATCCACCACTCTCCATTAGCATTAAATATAACCTGACCTATGATGAGCCCGGACTTGAGTTTGATGGTTGCTACAGAGACTTCATGTCTGCAAACTATCAGGATATTTATTCATTCCTAGACCAGTTCAATTGGGATATGTTGTTTACGAATGCAAATCTCAATACCATGTTAAATATTTTACATGAAATTATTTTTATTTCTATAAATAGATTCGTACCATTAAAAAAGTTTTCGGCCAGAAAGTTCCCAATATGGTTCTCGAGATCTTAAAAATTGGATTATCTTAAAGAAAAAATTACACAAGAAATATAAGTCAACTGGTTCTTTGGGTTACTATTGGGAGTTTTCTTGGCTTAGGCAATTAT
Organism: Pissodes strobi; assembly: GCA_016904865.1. Lineage (NCBI taxonomy): Eukaryota > Metazoa > Arthropoda > Insecta > Coleoptera > Curculionidae > Pissodes > Pissodes strobi. The sequence goes on along the minus strand of MU182446.1, from coordinate 192,992 downwards.
GCAAGAATTTGACTCGGGAATGCTATTCACAATATATTCAGTTTACTGAAATGGCTATATCTTCAAATATAAAAAAATTCTGGTCATTTGTTAACAATAAAATCAAAAATAGTGCTTTCCCTAATGAGCTTAAATATCTTGACAAGTCTTGTAGCTCAGGCTAGGATATTGCAAATTTGTTTCCAGATTATTTTTCCACAGTCTATTCTTACAGTAATCGCCATGTGCCTGATCATGAATTATCTGCATCCAGTATACATATCACTAAACATAGAATTCTGATATCTGAAATATACACCAAGCTCTCTTCTCTTGATATTAATAAGGGCCAAGGCACTAACGGTATACCTCCTTTGTTCTTAAAGAAATGCAGTTTTAACCTCTCCAGGCCATTGTATCACATATTTAATTGTTCCCTTCAAACCAGTGTTTTTCCAGATTACTGGAAAGAAAGTTTTCTTAAACCCATATTGAAAGATGGTGATAAATCTCTTGTTACTAATTATCCTCCTATTAGCATCCTCAGTGTGATACCTAAAGTGTTTGAGAGTCTGGTTTGTGACTTTTTAGCTCCTTTACTCGAGCCTCATCTTATCAGTCAGCAATTTGGGTTTAGATACTGCAGATCTACTGAGCTGAACCTATTAACTTATGTAGATTTTCTGTTTGACTCCCTGGAGAAAGTTGATACAATTTACACAGATTTCTCCAAGGCGTTCGACAGGGTATCTCATGGCATGTTGGTCCATAAGCTCAGAATGATTGGGGTAGATGAACCAATAATTCCCTGGTTTGGCAGCTACTTGTCTGGTCGTAGACAGACAGTAAAAATTGGTAACTTTCTTTCCGCATTTTGGGCCTCTTCTGTTTAATATTTTTATAAATGATATTCATGAATGTTTTTCCTCTTCCCTTTTTTTCTCTGTTTGCTATATGACTTAAAGTTGAGCTGTCTGATTAAATCTCCCAATGATTGTGATAAACTTCAATATGAGCTAATTAATTTGTTGGATTGGTGTACAAGAAATGGGATGAATCTGAATGCTTCCAAATGTAAAGCTATTACGTTCTCTCGGTCCAAATCCCCTATCAGATGTGAATACAAGATTGGCCTTGTCTTGATAATGTACCCTTCATCAAGGACCTGGATGTCACACTGGATGCAACTCTACAACTTTCTGATCACTTAAATAATGTAGTTTCAGATGCTTGGCTTTATTAAAAGAAGCACACAAGATTTCACTGAGATTACCGCCTTAAAAACTCTTTACTGCTCTCTTGTCCGTCCCCATCTTGGGTACGCATCCTGTGTATGGTCGCCTTTCTATGATGTGCATATTGAGTCCTTGCGTCATGTTGAACATACATTTTTAAAGCAGATTGCTTTCAAATTAAACATTTTGTACAATTACAACGATGCAGATTTACTTGCTTTGTTAAATATGTCACCCATTACTATGGGTCATAAGAGGAGAGACCTAATTACTTATTCTGCATGGTAGAGCTGCTGCACCTTCTTTGCTCAATAAAATTAATATTCATGTTCCATCTAGATCTACCAGATGTACAGTTAGTTTTCATTACCCTATTCATCGCACCAATTATGGGCTGAACAACTTCATATCAAGAGCTGCCGGACTAGCCAATCAATATGATGACATAGACTTCTTTGCAACCTTTGACTCATTCCTGCGTCAAGTTTCGAGTACTCTTGGCTTGACTAATTACTAGGCGATCTTATCTAAGCAATATATGATCTCTGTGATTTTATGGACTGATAACTTTTTGTATTGTAACCATAGATACTATTATGAATTTATCATCCTGTTATGAATTTATAGTTTGGCATTAATTGTAATTGGGCTTGCCCGTTGATAAATAAAAAAAAAGATTACACTCGATTTTTCGATTCCCCCAAACACTAGCCTTTCTCATCCCAATCAAAGCCACACTTCATATAAGGATATTATCTATAAATTAATTATTCGTCTCCTATTACTTGAAAACACAGATTAAATATATTCAACCCCTTCTCTTCTGTTGTTTCGTATGAATTATATATTTCATCCCGACATTTATTTATTCTTAGCAGGGCACAATCTGTAATAACATGTGGCACCGTACGTCTTGTGAGTGTGACATCAAAACGTAAAAACTCCATATGAGCTGTGACATCCGCGAGCGTCGCGATAACGAAAATTAGACGCCACAACGTTCCTTGTGTTAGATCAAGCCATGATGGGGCTAGACGCTGGTAGATCAAATTTAACATTGACGTCAGAAAACATAAGATGGCAACATATAAATCAATGTAGATCTACATTGCAGAGAAGGCGTTTATATTAATGCACCTTTTGTTTGTACTTGTCCCTGTGTAAGCAGTGTATAAACCTCTACATCCAATGTGAGCTTTGGCATCCGACGTTCGGCAAAAGTCCTAAGATATATTACGCTACATTTCGTTTATGGAAAAATTACACATTTTATGTTTTTTAGTGTTACAAATTTAAAATGGTGTTGAGTACTAAGCGGTTCAATGACATTAATATATCACTTTTTCATAATAAACTACTGTTTAACTAAGGATCCAATTCCTTCGTTATCATTTTTACAAAATTCTAACACACGTGCTTTAATACGATAGAAACAAAGTGTAAGAAAGTATATGTGTGTAATGAAGGACATATGAAAAAGGTGCCATTTTACGGGCATCTAATAATAATAATAGTTTCTCGGATAGCATGCTTTATTTCCGATAAAACAGAAACCTTATTATTTTTACAGTTTTTAAGGTTTGCAACTTATTGCGGGCACGATTCGTTACAATGTAACTATTTTTCTACCTATTAATACACACAGGCACACGCATTCTATATCTATCATTTTTGTGATAATTTTGGATATCCCTGAATTTTTCTTAATAAATTTTTTCTGAAAAATGGGATTAATGAGATATTCAAGACCGACTCAATTTGACCGCTATAATCCCACTAATCTGTGCTTAATCCGAGAAACAAAATGTCATGACTGTCGGCGGCATTTCCCCAATCCGCGCCCTGTTGCAAGAAAAGTAGACACACGCGGACAGGCTTAAATGGAAAATATTCATTTCGCCGGCTATAGCCCTAATATTAAAGAGATCCGCGGTACAGTGACGTAACGCCATGATTTGTGATTAACTTGTCGCTTAAAGAAACATTTGTCCAAATCTATAAAAATACTTATACGATCTGGTTACGGGATTGGTATGATTGCATCTACTTAACCCTTCACAAGCCTCGAGCCGCACTCGAGATTTGGTAGATACTTTTATAGTTTGCATTTATATTCGAATTTGTTATGCAAATTCAATGGTTCCAGGGTAAAGCACTCAAATGAAGTCTGGTTATTTTATTTGAAAAGGTCCTCTCAAAATCGATTCTAAACGTGGCTTGATCCAAATCCTTGTTCAGCTGCATGGTACAAGAATCCAAGTCCTTTCAAAAATAATTTGGTCATGTAGAAAGTTGGCGAACTTACTTGCATGTTTTGTCTCGTAATTCCTCTTGAAATTTTATTCCATGACAGCTGACCTATTAGCTCAATTTACCAGTGGACAGCAAATTATATTTGTACTTAATCAAACAATTCTCGTGACTATTGTGTTACTGTTCCTTATTATCCCTAGTTTGTTTTGTTTATCACTATTAATAGCTTACTGTGGACCCAACATAAATTATTTTAAATTTGTAGCTCTTTATGTGATATCTCGTTTGAATTTGCAAGACAAATCTTCTAAAAAATAAATTTTAAAAGCTGGATTAGAACATAAAACACATCTTACTATAGAAACTTTTTTTTCATAATTTGACAACATATGACACACAAAGCTTTTTTGTTCCTTTAAATAATGAGTCAATAATGCTTGATCTTAAAAATTATAATTTAATATCTGATAATGCGTAGGCGACTTTTGTGCCATTTTCACAACTTTTTCAAAATATTGTGAAGTACTCTCATGTTGGTCGCTATGATTCTGAATCCTGCAAACAATAGTGTTATATTTATTAAAATATTTCTTGGGCAGTTGATTACTGTAAGATAGCTCCACCAGGCTGAACTAGTTTCATAAATGCCATCTCAAAACTGCATAAGCTTATTTTTTTCCTGTTCTTTCACAATTAATTACCATTATTTTTCAAACAATCAAAATTTCTCATTCTGAACTTAGTACTTTTAAATTGGCCTGTCATTTTTTAGATTCATTTAACCATTGTAACTCTCAGCAATAATGTAACACAAACCATTACTTCTGAAATTTCCATCACATTTCACATTTCCCTTACCATTGATAAGCTAAGGCTGGAAGATGTTTCTTCTCCAAATGCCAAACATAGATAGCCAAAGTATTAATTAGATATTAGCTAAAGCAAATTCAGTAATACTATAGTGATTGTAATCGTAGGAATTTCAAATGTATCTAACAACGTTCACTATGGATTTCAACAGAATACACCAAACAAAAATCGCTTTGGCATCATTGCTCTTCCAGAGTAAGAAAAATTCTAATACTTTGCGAATTTAACTAACCCAAACTGCTAAGATAATGCCGAGTTCTAGGCTGAATTGATGTCTTTTCAAACCTTTACAAATATATTTTATTTTATTTGTAGAATCCCTATACAAATTACGAAACACATTTTATGGAAATTGGAATTGAACCAGCGAAATCCAATTAACATATATTAATATTTTCCAATATACTTTTTGCTCAAATATTAAAATTCATAGATCCACCACTGATTCTTAATATAAAGGGACCGAAGGGGGCCGCGTGGGGCTCAGGGCCAAGGGAAGGTGGCTCGTGGTGCCATGGAAACAGCCCAAATGACGTATCGATCCGTGCCGTCTCGCTCTTACGGACGTTCTCGGGCCGTCTTCTGTTTTTTCCGTCTTTGTCGGTCGCGAACAGACAGAAACGACATCACATATTCAACGTATTACTTTTTGCATCTCGGCGGCGGGCACGCGCCACCGTGTTAGTCTTGTGCTTTTAGACTAGGAGACTTTCCCCAACGAATATTTTGAATTTACACTATTAAAATATTTTCTTATATCATGTGAAATTATAGTATAAGAAGGGTAATGACATACATCGTGGGGATTCTGGTACTTAATTAGTAGAGTCATCGATGAAGAATCAAGATCGAAAATCGTCTATATGTGATCAAGCGTCGAGGTGTTATGAAACGGCGGATCATTTAGAGACCAAAAGAGTATCATCATCATCTGTGGCTTCACAACCCTGGGTGGGTTTTTGCCGTCTCAACCACACGTCTCCATCCTTCTCTATCAAGCATCCGATCGGGGCCATCTTCGATTTTCATGGCTTTTAGGTGTTTTTTAATATTATCTCTCCACCTGAGGCGGGGCCGGCCTAATGGACATTTTCCCCTGGAACCCCCACCAGTTTTACCATTTTATCATCTGGCATTCTTTTAACGTGTCCTGCCCACTGTAGTCTACTGGCCTTTATTTCGTTTATTATGCTGATATCAGTGTGGAGTTCTTTGAGTTCTTGGTTGGTTTTTATTCTATATTGCCCTGTATTTTCGTCTCTAGTTGGGCCAAATATTTTTCATAGCACTTTCCTTTCAAATACCTTAAGTCGTTCTTCGCTTGCAACCGTTAGTGTCCAGGTCTCACATCCATATATTACGACAGGCCTTATAATTGTTTTGTATATGTTCAGCTTAGTTTTCCTGGTAAGTATTCTAGATTTTATTAGGTTTTGAAGAGCAAAAAGGCATCAGTTTGCAGCCTGTATCCTATTATTTATCTCTTCTGTGATGTCGTTGTTTTCACTAATACTTGTACCCAGATATTTAATTTGTCTTGTCCGCTGAAAGTTGTAGTCTCCGATAGAAAAGTTTTGTCCCACTCTATCTCGGTTCCGATTATTTCTACTGAGGTACATATACTTGGTCTTGTCCTCGTTTATTTTGAGGCCTATCATTTCTGCTTCCTGTTCGAACTTTATGAAGGAGTCTTTGAGGTTGATCCTGCTATTGCCAATCACATCGACATCGTCTGCAAAAGCCAGGAGCACTTTGGGACCCTCGTGATGAAAGATAGCAGTTGGCTTCTCGATTTTAGAGCTCCTAATTACATATTCCAATGCTATGTTAAAGAGGTGAGGTGAGAGGGCGTCACCTTGCTTGAGACCATTATTGATACTGAAGGAGTCGGATAGACTCTGTACCACTCTTACGTTACATCGCATACTTTTGTCAGCGATATAAGTTTTTTTTGGGATTCCAAGTTCTTGCATTGCTTGCCACAACTTTGAGCTACATACTCTGTCGAATGCCTGTTTGAAGTCAATAAACATTTGGTGGAGTTCTCTGTCGAATTCTCAGCATTTCTCCATTATTTGTCTAATGGTAAGAATCTGGTCTACGGTGGACCTATTTGATCTAAAAACACATTGGCAGTCCCCAACAATCTCTTCGGTATATGGTCTCATTCTCTGCACCAGGATATTGGAGAGTACCTTATAGCCTGGATTCAGAAAAATTATTCCACGATAGTTTGTGCATTTCTTTTTGTCTCTTTTTTTATGTATAGGGCCGATTACCCTTTCCTTCCACCCATCCGGTAGGGCCTCTGTTCTCCAGATGATTTGTATAAGCTTATGTATGGCCTTCTGGAGTGTTTCTCCGCCAGATTTTATGCATTCGGCAGGTATGCCGTCGCTGCCTTTGTTATTTTTCAATTTCTTTATTGCCTTCACTGTTTCTTCGTACGACGGTGGCTGTATTTCTATTTCGGCCGTTGGTATATTTGTTAGAAGTATTTCTTCCAGGTATTTAGAATCTCCTTTTCGTTGGTTATGAGTTCTCCATTATTTTTTGTGAGAAAATTTTCTTCTCTGGGTTGGTATCCTGCTTTCTGTTTTGAGATTTCGCTAAAAAACTCTTTTGTTCTGTTATTCTGTCTATTTTCTTCCATATCCCTTATTATTGATAGCTGGTATTCTCTCTTTTTCCGTTTCACCATTCTGCGTGCTGCTGTTCTTTGATGTCTATATTCTTCTATATTAGGTGCTGTTGGATGTTGTAACATTTTTTTCCTAGCCAGTTCCGTGCTTTAAGTGTAACGGCAGGAGTCAAATTGGTTTCCGGTAACTTTTATCAACTCTATTAAGAACGCACGGTATGTAAAACAAAAGAAACCACAGAAACAAAACGGAAGAGTGAGAGTTAAGTGTTTCACTAGCTGTCAACATTTCAGTACGTATCTGAAATAGTATCCTTGGCATATAGATATTCTTCTTCTCGTGCCGCCTTCATTGGCGGCTGTCGGCGCCCACTTCCATAAATCTTTAGCCATGCCAAACATGTTCATCCATTCCCATATATTTCCAAGCCAGGACTTGTTCTCCCTTCCGTTTATTCTTCCTTGCCTTATTGCTTGTAGCATGTGGCACTTCTTACTGCGCAATATATGTCCAAGGAAAGATATTTTGCGAATTTGAGTTATAATATTATATGATGACTCATCCTTCTAAGTAATTCTTCGTCGGCCATCATTCCATGGTATTCTTAACATACATCTATAGAACCAATGCCGGTGCCAAGTCCAGTTGAACCTCACTAAAATATCGGGACTCGTCGAATACGAAGACGATTTACCCTAAATAGTTACTAGGTTAGAATATACACCCTGAACCAAATGGATGAAGTGCCACTATACACACTTTCCTCGGAGCACACTGCAACACGTTTTTCTGATTGAAGTTAAAATGAAAGTAAAGATTTTTTTCAACTAATAAAAAGGAACCTAGCCCCGGAGAGTTGTATAGCAAACGCCCGGCCCCTGTAGTGGGGTCGTTTGAGCGCCACCCGTTCTAGCCAACTAAACGGAAAAAGCTCTGCTGGTGTTGTGCAGGGTGGCTAGGTCGGTTTATTAAATCAGCCGGTACTTAATTTCAAACCAACAAGAAAACGAGAATATATGCTGGCTTATTAAATCAATAATTAATCAATTAACTTAACTTATCAAGAAAACACAATCTAAAATTTAAGGAACAATATATTTGCTACTAAATTCTCTTTTTTTTAAAAACAGCAACAATGTATCTGGAGTAAAATGTTAAATGGAAATGCGGTTAGTTAAGACAAAAGAATGTCAAATTACTGTTAAAGTAATTGATGAAATAAACAGAGCACAATATGGAGATTGTGCGAAGACCAATTCAGTTGTTAATACTCGGTTCTGTATGCCTTACAACTAAATACCCTAAATACTACTAACCGAACTGATCACTTTAACGTTAACTAAGCTAATTAAAACTAGGTATGCTTGCGCTAATAGCTCCACCGATTTTAAATGTGCAATGATAACATGTAGCAATGAACGGCCACAATAATTAAATCAAAGGACTCGATAAGTCAATAAAAGAACAAAATTAGAATAAAACTATTGAAAGCGTGGCTGTCGAGCATTTAAAGATCTTTTACACAAATAGTGCACTATGTAAAAATCGACCTCTCCTATTGGTCGATCTATCTCGTATTACGATATGTCTGCGTGATGCAATCGATTTCTGACAAGAGCCCTGGTGGTGTAGAGGTTTAGATCGTTGGGTCTCACCTGGAAAACGCGGGTTCGAACCCCGTTGCTTTTTTTATTTTTTTTAAAAGATTATGTCTCTAAACAGCTTTTTTTCTTGATTTTGGGTATGTCTTGGGTTAGATTGGGTTAGCACCTGGTTGGTTTCCTTTTCTTGAGCCCCCGTAGCGAGCGAAGCGAACGGAGGGCCATGCGGATCGAACAATGGGAAAGGCCGATTTTTATATAGTGCACTATTTGTGTAAAGGATCTTATAATGCGGCTGTCGATGCTTGATTCATATTATAAAGAGAGAAAATTCAGAGCGGTTATATTACTTGATAAATGAATGAAAAGAATAAAATTATTGAGCCAACGCTTGACTTATCTTAAAAAGAGATTCAGAGCAAACAGATTAACTGGTCCGATAAACCAGTGATTAAACGAAAATAAAATTAATGAGCTATCTCGAAGCTTGGTGGTAAATACTTGATTTATATTAACAGAAGGAAAACTAAGAGCGATTATATTAAACAGATAAACAAACAAATCAATTGAAGATAAAGCTTCTGGACAATACCCCAAATGCGGTCGTTGAACTTTGGTGGAGGCGCCGGGCACTTACCTCAGGTACTGCCTCTCGATGGCCCCGAAGGGAAGATCTAGCCGAGGTCTCGATAGCTCGGTGTCGAGATTGGCTGATAATTGCTGCTGGCAAAGCTTGCTTCCAACCCACTAGAAAAAGGTGGTTCTAGCCTGCAGGTAAAAGTAGTGGTCCTCTAGTAAAGATTGTGGCCCTCCAATAAAAGTTGTGGCCGTTCAGAAAAACCTTCGTTAGTGTGTGTGACGGCTAGGGAAATTCGACGGTCTCGGTCTTATCTGACGAACGTGGAAAGCCTCAAGTACCGTATGTAGATACCGAAAAATAGGTCGTGTCAAAACACCAAGAGATTCCACAATATATTCCCAATAAATGGGTTGAATTAAATCACAAACTAAATGTGGAGTCTCTGAAACTGCACTCCAACAGAAAGCTTCTCTCCTTGCCGACCGGTCTAACTAGAAAGCACTCTCGATCGTTTTCGTAAATTTGCCTTTGCCTATGTCCGATCAAGAAGTAGGGATGGACTGAAACAAGCCGAGCTATTTCGATACAAGGAATAATTCTAAGATAACAAACAACTTAGTTCTCGTTTATTATGAGGATAACATGATGGCGGAAGCCACAATTAAGGCATCGAAATTAAAGGACTCAAGAATTAACAGAGAATATTCCCTAACAAAACGATAAACTTTTAAAAATTTAAATCGACAGCTGGCATTCACAAGAAATGGTACATTCCTATTACTCGGACGTATGTTACAAAAATTACAGCCTGCCGTGTGAATATATTTAGAAGCAGAGGTCCCAAAACGATCTAACGATCTCTGGAATGATCGGCCGGCAATTGGTGTTCAGCAACCCAGGGGTTCCCAAAAGTTATGGAATATGCCAGCCAAAATTAAAATATGGATCAACGAGTCAAATGCAGTGTATTTCCAGGCTTCACGAACAGAATCCTTAAAAATATAAATCGGTTCGTTGACCGTTCTACGGTAAGGTAATATAAATCAAGCTAAGCTGTCTTAATAACAATGTGCTACGCTTGTCAACTAAAATAAATATAGTCACAACGTGTGATAAAAGCTAATACAAATATATCGTTAACATATACTTAGAATAGAGTGAATTTACATTAAGAAAAGCGGCATTTTCAAGCGAATTGTCAGCAAATCGAATCAATAAATTTATAATTAATAAACCGATGATTGTACAATACAGCATCCTTTTTCCTAAATGCGGCATATAAATGAAATTTAGAAATATTTGACATTGGCAAAATCGGACGGTTCAACATGGAGCATCCCGCTGTATAAGTCCCCCCAGCTGTGCAGAGGGGCGCCGAGGCTGGTGGCTGTCTATTTCCCGTAAAGGCAAATAGGGGCTAACGCTAGGGCCCTTTTAGAGATCCAGCGCAAACTCCACATCGGGATTGGGGCTAAAGCTTGTTACGATAAAATGCAATTTCTTACAAGAAAATGCGATTGCTTAATTTGTTACAAGAAAGCCAATTTGTTAAGATAAACTTTGATTTGTTAAAATATAATTTCAATTGCCTTATTATAACAACTATAATTCAAATAAAAAGCCAATTTGTTACAATAAACTATAAATGCACTTTTCTTTAAATTATTACTTTAATTTACTAAAAATTTAAACTTAAAGATAGCTCAGGGTGTATGGGTAAGGAGCATGCTTATTAAAGTTTTTTTTTTCGAGTGCAGTAGTGGTTAAAAGCGCAAAATAAATGATTAGAAATTTCAAATAAACAATTTTTATTCTATTTCCTTCTAACAAAAATAAGGGTTGATTCTGTTGAATTATCTTGGCGATATCTGCACTTTAATCACCTTATGGTTCCTCCGAGCTTCCTGGAGAGGGCTACTGGAAATTGCTGTTGTGCCTAGGATCTGTCCTGTGACGTCACTGGAAGCTGTCCTAGTAGGCCGAGTGCGTCTGGACTCAGTAGCATGAAATCCAGTACAAGGCAGTTAAAGAGCTCACCAAGAATATTGTTATCAACTCTGTTTCAATTTGGCGGAGAGCGTTGCTTGTCTTAGCTTTGGTTTTTAATATAGAGATTAGCAAGAGATAGCTAGAAATAATTCTTCTCAATTAACAATGCTGAAAAATACCAAAACACTCTCAAGAAAGAATAATAATTATGTTTAATTAAATATGCCTCCACGAATTTGCACAGAATTGTTTAGACTGTAGACAACAGTTATGGCTTTGAATTAAACAGTGGACGGATTAAAAATAATAAATAAAATAAAGCTAAGAAATATTGTCATAAACAGTATATCAATTAAGCAAAAAAAATTGCAATAATCAGGCAAAAACAAAAGTAAAATTAATAAATTTAAACAGATAATTAGAATTCAATTATTGCCTGAAAGCTATTTTCTAACTCAAAAATCAATTTAACTAAAAAATAAAGGTAACAACAAATTTAAACAGAAATAGAGAAAAAAACCAACAGATAATTATGATCTTGTACCGACCACGGTTGAGAAGGGCTTGAGAAGGTGCTCTTTAAATAACGAATGACAATAAAATGCATATATTAGGTTGATGCATAAGTCCGTAGCGTTTTTTATTTGAAAATCTAAATTTATTGAATTTATTTAAACAAAACTCCAACTTACTCAACAAGGTATTCTCCTCCATTGTTTACAATTGTTTACCAACGTTCTGTCAATTTTTCTATTCCACGCCTGAAAAAAGTGGGTGGTTTAGAGTTGAAAAATTCATCTTGCCAATTCTGAAGATCAGCTTCGTTATCAAAGGAGTTACCTCGCAGGTTGTTAGATAAAGACCGAGAAATGTCAGGAGAATAAGGTGGATGTGGAACAACTTTCCATAGCCGCTTTCGTAATACTAACAGTATGCGAGTAAGCTTTATGCAATTGGTTCAAGCAAGGAAGCACAGATGTTTACTCTCTGATTTTTGCTGTTGTCGCTAAACGTCTACGGTACCCATATGCCAAATTTTTGCACTTTGCCCAGAGAATACAGATGTCGTACGATCACAATTCATCAAATCAACTAATTCCTTAGTTGACTGACGGGGACCGTCATGAATTAAAGCGTTTAAATGAGCTTTGTTAAAATCGGTTGTCTCCCTGAACGTGGAGAGTCATTCATGTTGAAAATACCACCTCTAAAAGGAGCAAAGCATTTTCGTGCCGTACTTTCCCTGATAGCGGTCTCCCCGTACACGGCGCAAATGGTTCTAACGGCCTCCGACGCTGTTGTTTCACGGTTAAACTCAAACAAGGGGATATGTCGGAAGTGTTAATGTTTTCCTACCTGGCACTCAATTTTCATTAACTGATATTAAAACTACGTTTCTTAAAAATCAATCGCCAAGTTATGGCGTTTTTAAGAGCACAAAACTCTAACACTAAAATGACATTGACAAATAACATATACGTTTCATTCCAAGGCGCTCTTGCCCCGAGGAACCAAAAACGCTACGGACTTATGCATCAACCTAATATATAGGCCGAACAATAACTAACTAAGCTTAACTCTGATTCCCTATATAACTCATAATATCCGATGCCGATACCAGAGAAAATTAGACTCAAGTTCCCACACTATAAACAGTTTTGGTTATTAATTTCTAAAAATGCTTCCTCTAACTAGAGCCTAAATAATGTGAACCTTACAGGTCACTTTGATCGATTCTATAGTTGGGTTGCTACACCGAATCCGAAATTCAATAACCCTGCTCTTGTAGGATCAAGTCCTTTTTTTTTCTCTTAACCAAGAGCCTTAAGCTCCAAAAAACCCACTATCACACATATGCCCTACAGACAAAAATATGCCACGGCAAAAGACAACGTGGTATGTGTGGAACGATAGTAGACAGATATCAGATATTCACGAGCTTATTCAACATACACTCGGCAAAAGACAACGTGGTATGTGAAACGATAATAGGCAGATATCAGAGATTCGCACGCTTAGCAGTTTTATTCTGCCCACAGAGTTTACGATATAAAAACTTGAAATAAAAATCAGATAACGCAAAAAATAAAGAAAAAGTCAAGCCCTACCTTCTCACAAACGTCTCACACTGGTCGTCGGTACAAGACAAGACTTTTAAAATCCAGTCTTACTTTCCACCAGAATCACATCTCGAAAAAATTACACTGACACGCAGTCGTCACAAATATTTCAACTTTTTCCACCGTACGAAGCAACCGATTTTAAGCATGAAATATGATTTAACAATTTTAAATAATATACTACTTCTGTATTTATGTAGATTCAACCCATAATATTAATTTTAATTTTATATTAGCTAGATAATTAATATCGACTGATATATTTAAGAGACAAAAGTTATAAATGAACTCGATGGGCAACATAAAAATTCATTATTTATTAGTATTTTCGTACTACTTAATGCGGAATTTTCTACACTTTTGTTACCAGGTCGGTTAAGACAGCAATTCAAAATAGGTTGAAGGTGAAAAGTTATTATTTCAAACTAAAAATAAATACAAACGAACTCGGAAAGACCTGATGTTACAGAATTGTTAAAATTACCGTAACAAGCTGGAAACCTTCCAGAAAACCAGCGCAAGCTTAAGGAAAAGACATAATAAAGCGAGAGTTGCCGGTGAAGCGAGCACTTTTTCCATCGATGTTTGGAGTTAAGGCTCCGGCAACGGTGTCTTGTTAAAAAAAAACTCCCAGGAATCCACTAAAGGTGCCAAGGAAGCACACACTAAGGTAAAGGGTAAAACCCTCAAGGAAGTCGGCCAGAACTTCAGTAATGATCATGATCATGGTAATGGCTCCCTTATAGGTGCACATAAAACAGGTGACGTGGCAGGGTGTGACATTGAATATGGCAATTTATACCCTGTCCTCGCTTAACATGGTGTTGCTTCGTGATTTTTAAAAATCAACTGAATCTACCATCATTGAAATCTGCTTAATTAAACTGAACAGAATCAGACGTTATCTTAGAAAGTAAAAGAACAAGATCCGTGAATTCCAAATGCATTGCCCGAACTAGGAAGAAGCGTTGCAACTTTTACTGTACAATCTCCTCGTCTAAAAATCACTCAGCTTGTTTCTGGTTTATAAAATTTCATGGATTAAATTTTGCAATTACTTAGTATAAAATTATTAAAAGAACAAAATTGTGTTTGCCTCTCCCATGTTATACTTATTATATGTTTACATATTTTTTCTGTTAGCTGCTGGAAATAGCTAATTGCGTTACCATCGCCCATATTTAGATTACCTAATTTAATAAGGACTTGAACTCTAAATGGTAGCTTGACGTATTTCTAGGGCACTTCAAAGGAGAAGTGTATTTTAAATGTCATATTGGGGGCTTATTTCAACATATAATAAGAATATATGATTTTAATAAAACTATTTGACTATTTTCCAACAGATTTTTATTATGATGTAAGGAAATCATGTGAATTAATTTCAATTTGGCACTGGCTCATAAGGAAAAAAATTATAATTTTGTATGCCTTTATTTTTGGGAAAACTGCTGCACTTAAAGATAGGCGAAGCCAAAAAATATTGACCAAATTTAGGCTAGTGATATACCTATATGAAAATGGTGGAGAGGGGGTGGTATTTCAGATTTGACAATCAAATGTTTCGTTACCTTATACTTAGCAACGCGCTAAAAGAGTTTAATGGATGAGTTCAAATACGGAGCATATATCGATTATAATTTATTACGTAAATTTTCTCCGCCATCGACAGTGCCACATAAAAGAGCTAAAATAGAAAAGAAAAGCGACTAATTCAGTCTACGAACGCTAAAAAGTATTGTCTACATTACTTTTTTGTTGGCAAAGATTATATTTAAAATATAATTACATAACAATTAAAATAAAAAATAGCCTCAGGACAAGAAACATCTTAATTCCATGACTAGTACAAACATGAATCGAAGCCATCCTTAATTAGTACTTATTATAATATGAATCGTCAAGGTTGTCTACAAAGTGAATGAATAGCCCGTGATTCATACAATCAAAAGCCTTCGTTAGATCACAAAATTGCTTAAGTAAATGTGTAAAATAGCACGTGGCTTAATCTTGTCGATATTGTCAAACAAGTAGAGTTAGGGAAGAAAGGTAAAAAAAGGAGAACAGGTAAAAATATAATAACATTTTCAATATATTTTGAAACCTTGAATATTTAGCTTAAATTTTCCGTTAAATTCGAAAAAAAAATCAATTTATCATTTAGACTTTAAATGAAAAATACTGCTCATTTACTCTTGTTATTATCTCATATGTTGGTATTTTTGATCAGTGTACGATAAAAACCGCATTTTTTAAAAGCAGAAAGAAGCTTAATCAAAATTTGCTTTTTCGGGGAAAACAACGAAATCGGACAAGAGCTTAGGTTAGTTTAGATTAATTTTATGAAGACGTGTAACCTGAACCATTCCAATACTGGAGCCAGATCTGTCAACCACATTCGAGAGCCTTAGAAGGATCCAGAATCTAACTGCACCTGCAGTTTCTTAGGCAGTGTGAAACCCAAGTTGATTGATTCCTGTTCAATAGATGTTAGTTAAGCCAAAAACTTGAAGTCCTTCCAATGTTTCAACCATTTTGGAAGGTATAGGCAAAAGAGAATTAGGGCAATAGCCTGATTGTCAGTCCGGATGACCATCTCAGGACACCTTTGGATTGCCAGAAGAAATAATCGAA
This sequence comes from Pissodes strobi, assembly GCA_016904865.1. Classification (NCBI taxonomy): domain Eukaryota; kingdom Metazoa; phylum Arthropoda; class Insecta; order Coleoptera; family Curculionidae; genus Pissodes; species Pissodes strobi. The sequence goes on along the minus strand of MU182446.1, from coordinate 177,089 downwards.
AATCATGAATTGCCAGAGCCACCAGGTCAAGAGGATTCTCGGGTACAATTAAGAATTTATTTTCTGCTAACTAGAGAGTTTTTCTACTAAACAAGAACGTATTTCAGTAAAGTAGATAATTTCTTTTCGCTTAAAATTCATCATTACCAGATGGTTTTTAATAGCGTTTCTGATCTCTAGTAGCTTGGTTTCTTAGGAATTTAAAATCTAGCTAAGATATGTTAATCTATTGCAGGGGCTGAATGAGGTTGGGTTTTATACTGAAGCATATGCTGAGGATTTGGTACTCATTATTGATGACCGGAACATTAGTCTTACAAAGAGATTCATGCAACTAGCACTATACCTGGTAGAAAGATCGTGCCAGAGGAAAGGATTCAGGGTTAATCTAGAAGGCCGAATTAGTACTAGGTGATGCTCTATAGGCTTGTAAAAGAGCTGAAACCTCCAGCTGAAGGTCCCTCATAGGAGTTTTACGGCTGTGTGATCAGAAAGGCTATTTAAAAACCATGGTAATGATAATTTTAAAGCAAAAACAAATTCCTCAATTTACTGGAAAAGGCTCGTTGTTCAGTAGAAATACTCTCTGTTTAGCAGAAAATAAATTCTTAATTCTACCCGAAAATTCTCTTGACCTTAATGATTTTTGATTATTCCTTCTGGCAAACCAGAAGTGTGCGGAGATGATCATCCGGACTAACAATCAGACTATTGCCCTAATTCCCTTTGCCTATACCTTCCAAAATGGTTGAAGAATTGGAACGACTTCAAGGTTTTGTCTTAGCTAACACTTATTGAACAGAAATCAATTTGGGTTTCACACTGCCCAAAAAACTGCAGGTGCAGTTAGATTCTGGATCCATCTAAGGCTTTCGAATGTATGGTTCACAGATCTGTCTCCACTATTGGTGTGCTTCAGCTCACACGCCTTTATAAAACTAAGCTGACCTAACACAAACTCTTGTCCAATTTCGTTGTTTTATGTATGTCCTCGGATATAGGTGATAGAATATGAATCGACTAACAAGCTCACCTACGGGGTCATCGGATTGTGGACTGGTACTCAAATGGACATATTTAGCGCTCAGTTAGACAGATTTCAAAAATTGGCTAGCCTGGGAATTAAAAGTGCTATAAGGACGACACCCACCAAGGCTCCTGAGGGTCTGACTGGTTTACTTCCCCTAAACCTATTCCTGGAGTATGAGGCCTTGAGATTTGCTATAGACCGAAAGGTCTGGGTCACCTAAGGGACAATAATAGCCCGAGGGGACACAACAAAGCCTAGAAGGCGGCTGCTGAATGTTCGGACCTCTTAATGATAGAGGACAACATACTGCCCGCCATTACATCAAGCAGACTCCTCAGATTCTACATACTTTATAGGATGGCGTGGTTGTAGGCGGATCGCAGTCCACGTCTAGTTAATGGGATCGTCTGGTGAATAGACGGCTCCAAAACGATGATGATCTGGTCATCATTATTGATGGATGGAGATTCATGTAACGGGCAGTCCACCTGATAGAGGCATGATGCCAGAATTAATTCAGACAAGGCCGAATTAGTACTCTGTAATGCTTTATAAGCTTGTAAAAGAGCTACATCCGAGCCGGTGGACCGGTACACAAACAGCCGCCATGTTTAGAGCTCAGTTAGACAAAGTTCAAAAACAGGCTAGCGTGGAAATGAAAAGTGCTATGAGGATGGCACCCATCAAGGTTTCTGAGGATCTGACTGGTTTACCGCCCCTAAACCTATTCCTGGCGTATGAGGACTTGAGATCTGCATATAGACCGAAAGGTCTGGATCACCTAAGGGACAATAATAGCCAGAGGGAACACAACAGAGCCCAGAAGACGGCTGCTGAATGTTCGGACCTCTTAATGATAGAGAACAACATACTGCCCGCCATTACATCAAGCAGACCCCTCAGATTCTACATACTTTATAGGATTGCGTGGTTGTAGGCGGATCGCAGTCCACATCTGGTTAATGGGATCGTCTGGTTCACATACGGCTCCAAAGCGGATAGCGGTACTGGAGCGAGTATGTATGGCAAAACCGCAGGGATTAGACATGCTTTGCCCTTGGGCCTTACACAAATGTATTCCAGGCTAAAATGTACGCGATCCTCAAATGCAGACCATCCAAGGATATATGTAACATGGGAATTGGAGATTACTCTTCTCGAAAATTAATAATAGTAGCAGAGAGGGATATTGTCAGAAAGGCGTTATAGAACAATCACTTTGAATAATATATGTTAGGTTTAGATAACTTTTAATACGATATTAATTTTATCAGCACCTTGCCTCACGGCATTATTATGTTTAAGATGTGCACTCTCAGAGGAGGTTTTCCTCATGCGGTAGTTTGCTCTGGCAGGACTTTGGCGTGAGACCTTTTTCCAGAGAGGTGTTTCCCTGCTTGGTGGTTAGCACTGGAGACCAAAGTCTGGCCACTAAATTGAGTATTCTTTTGATTTATCAACACAATTAATCGTTACAATTCATACTTTAAAAAACGACAGTTTATAGATGAGATGTCATTGTTAAGTTCAAACTTTCCATTCTATGATTTAACATTATTGCGCGGACACTAAAGATTTGCAAGTCACATTATTCACGTATGTCATTCTAAAACATCTAGCTATTGCATGTCTTTGTATACCTGGCAGCATACCATTTATATTAACCGTGACCCTATTAAATTAAATACAAAATAATGCACTCAAGCTGTTCCTTGTTAGGCATCCAAACTGTGTTGTTTCAACTGCTTAAATCTTGATGTTATGTTATTGTGAGACTTTGGCTTGAACTACTTGTCTTATCCTACAATTACCACCAGGAATGTATTAGCTTAATTTTCGGTTATATATTATTTCCTAAATTGTTTTAGCAAATATGATTATATCTTTGAAGTGATTGTATGTTATTTTGCCGATTCTTTTATTTAATAAAGTTTCTGTCGAAGTTAAATAGTTATTAGACTTTAAGAGTGTTGTTTATGATGGGCATGAAATATATTTTTTCTAAGCAGCGCATAAAATAAAATATTTCACGTACTGGTTTCAGTGAAAAGTATTTCCAAAATGAATAAAGTAACATGGAGAGATGGTTTCAGGGGGAAGGTCTCAGGATCAATCCAGACAAGGCCGAACTAGTACTCTTTAGGAGGAAACGTAGGCTGGGGGAAATTATCCCTACCATCAACTCGTCCGGCCAGCCTTTGAGCTATAAAAGGTCCACCATGCATTTTGGGGTCATAATGGACGCTTAAATTGAACTAGAAGAAACAAATAAGTAGCCACATCAAGTAGGCGAATAATGCTCTATGGGCTTGTAGAAAAGGTTTGGATAGCACATGGGGCCTACAGCCGAGAATCCTCTACTAGATTTACGCAGCCGGTACGCAAAAAGGTCATGTCTAGGGTTCAGGAGCTGGCTTGCGTGGGAATTACGAGTGCTATGAAGATGGCATCCACCAGGGTTTTTGGGAAACTGACTGGTTTGCGACACTTTAACATACTCCTGGAGCATGAGATCTGCATACAGACTAAAAGATCTCGGTCACCTAAAGCACAATGATGGTCGGACAGACATATCAAGATCTGGAAGATGCTGCTGGTGAATGCCCCGGTACTCTTTTTTTTTTTTTTTTTATGGCAGTGGCACACACACCCTAAAGGGAGATCCTATGGCGCTCGACGAGCGGTGTGTGTGCGAAGATGTTGATTGACACGGTTCTTGAATATTTGTAGGTTGTAATTAGTGGGAAACAGATGTCCTGGAAGTGAGTTCCACAGTGATGCAGTGCGCCAGACAAAGGAGTTCTGGTAAAGCGATGTTCTAGGTGTTTCTAGTTGTACGACGAACTGGTGCGCTCCTGCCGTCTGTCGGGACTG
>MU182446.1:123992-138185 GCA_016904865.1 Pissodes strobi | reverse complement strand
AGCTCAGGGTGTATGGGTAAGGAGCATGCTTATTAAAGTTTTTTTTTCGAGTGCAGTAGTGGTTAAAAGCGCAAAATAAATGATTAGAAATTTCAAATAAACAATTTTTATTCTAGTTCCTTCTAACAAAAATAAGGGTTAATTCTGTTGAATTATCTTGGCGATATCTGCACTTTAATCACCTTATGGTTCCTCCGAGCTTCCTGGATAGGGCTACTGGAAATTGCTGTAGTGCCTAGGATATGTCCTGTGACGTCACTGGAAGCTGTCCTAGTAGGCCGAGTGCGTGTGGACTCAGTAGCATGAAATCCAGTGCAAGGCAGTTAAAGAGCTCACCAAGAATATTGTTATCAACTCTGTTTCAATTTGGCGGAGAGCGTTGCTTGTCTTAGCTTTGGTTTTTAATATAGAGATTGGCGAGAGATAGCTAGAAATAATTCTTCTCAATTAACAATGCTGAAAAATACCAAAACACGCTCAAGAAAGAATAATAATTATGTTTAATTAAATATGCCTCCACCAATTTGCACAGAATTGTTTAGACTGTAGACAACAATTATGGTTTTAAATTAAACAGTGAACGGATTAAAAATAATAAATAAAATAATGCTAAGAAATATTGTCATAAACAGTATTTCAATTAAGCAAAAAAAATTACAATAATCAAGCAAAAACAAAAGTAAAATTAATAAATTTAAACAGATAATCAGAATTCAATTATTACCTGAAAGCTACTTTTCAACTCAAAAATCAATTCAATTCAAAATAAAAGTAATGACAATTATTCAATTCAATTATTGCCTGAAAGCTATTTACTAACTCAAAAATCAGTTTAACTCAAAAATAAAGGTAACAACAAATTTAAAGAGAAATAGAGAAATAAAACAACAAATAATTAAGATCTTGTACCGACCACGGTTGAGAAGGGCTTGAGAAGGTGCTCTTTAAATAACGAATGATAAAATGCTTATATGTAGGCCAAACAATAACTAACTAAGCTTAATTCTGATTCCCTATATAACTCATAACACCCGATACCGATACCAGAGAAAATTAGACTCAATTTCCCACACTATAGACAGTTTTGGTTATTAATTTCTAAAAATACTTCCTCTAACTAGAACCTAACTAATGTGAACCCTACAGGTCACTTTGATCGATTCTATAGTTGGGTTGCTACACTAAATCCGAAATTCAATAACCCTGCTCTTGTAGGATCAAGTCCTTTTTTTTTCTCTTAACCAAGAGCCTTAGGCTCCAAAAAAACCACTATCACACATATGCCCTACAGACAAAAACATGCCACGGCAAAAGGCAACGTGGTATGTGTGGAACGAGAGTAGACAGATATCAGATATTCACGAGCTTATTCAACATACACACGGCAAAAGACAACGTGGTATGTGAAACGATAATAGGCAGATATCAGAGATTCGCACGCTTAGCAGTTTTATTCTGCCCACAGAGTTTACGATATAAAAACTTGAAATAAAAATTAGATAACGCAAAAAATAAAGAAAAAGTCAAGCCTCACCTTCTCACAAACGTCTCACACTGGTCGTCGGTACAAGACAGACTTTTAAAATTCAGTCTTACTTTCCACCAGAATCACATTTCGAAAAAATTACACTGACACGCAGTCGTCACAAATATTTCAACTTTTTCCACCGTACGAAGCGACCGATTTTAAGCATGAAATAAGATCTGCATGTTTAAAATTATTTAACAATTTTAAATAATATACTACTTCTGTATTTATGTAGATTCAACCCATAATATTAATTTTAATTTTATATTAACTAGATAATTATTATCGACTGATATATTTAAGACACCAAAATTAGTTTTAAATGTACTCGATGGGCAACATAAAAATTATTTATTAGTATTTTTGTACTATTTAATGCGGAATTTTCTACACTATTGCTATTAGGTCGGTTAAGACAGTAATTTAAAATAGGTTGAAGGTGAAAAGTTATTATTTCAAACTAAAAATAAATACAAACGAACTCGGAAAGACCTGATGTTACAGAATTGTTAAAATTACCGTAACAAGCTGGAAACCTTCCAGAAAACCAGCGCAAGCTTAAGGAAAAGACATAATAAAGCGAGAGTTGCCGGTGAAGCGAGCACTTTTTCCATCGATGTTTGGAGTTAAGGCTCCGGCAACGGTGTCTTGTTAAAAAAAAACTCCCAGGAATCCACTAAAGGTGCCAAGGAAGCACACACTAAGGTAAAGGGTAAAACCCTCAAGGAAGTCGGCCAGAACTTCAGTAATGATCATGATCATGGTAATGGCTCCCTTACAGGTGAACAGAAAACAGGTGACGTGGCAGGGTGTGACATTGAATATGGCAATTTATACCCTGTCCTCACTTAACATGGTGTTGCTTCGTGATTTTTAAAAATCAGCTGAATCTACCATCATTGAAATCTGCTTAATTAAACTGAACAGAATCAGACGTTATCTTAGAAAGTAAAAGAACAAGATCCGTGAATTCCAAATGCATTGCCCGAACTAGGAAGAAGCGTTGCAACTTTTACTGTACAATCTCCTCGTCTAAAAATCACTCAGCTTGTTTCTGGTTTATAAAATTTCATGGATTAAATTTTGCAATTACTTAGTATAAAATTATTAAAAGAACAAAACTGTGTTTGCCTCTCCCATGTTATACCTATTATATGTTTACATATTTGTTCTGTTAGCTGCTGGAAATAACTAATTGCATTACCATCGCCCATATTTAGATTACCTAATTTAATAAGGACTTGAACTCTAAATGGTAGCTTGACGTATTTCTAGGGCACTTCAAAGGAGAAGTGTATTTTAAATGTCATATTGGGGGCTTATTTCAACATATAATAAGAATATATGATTTTAATAAAACTATTTGACTATTTTCCAACAGATTTTTATTATGATGTAAGGAAATAATGTGAATTAATTTCAATTTGGCACTGGCTCATAAGGAAAAAAATTATAATTTTGTATGCCTTTATTTTTGGGAAAACTGCTGCACATAAAGATAGGCGAAGCCAAAAAATATTGACCAAATTTAGGTTAGTGATATACCTATATGAAAATGGTGGAGAGGGGGTGGTATTTCAAATTTGACAATCAAATGTTTCGTTACCTTATACTTAGCAACGCGCTAAAAGAGTTTAATGGATGAGTTCAAATACGGAGCATATATCGATTATAATTTATTACGTAAATTTTCTCCGCCATCGACATTGCCACACAAAAGAGCTAAAATAGAAAAGAAAAGCAACTAATTCAGTCTACGAACGCTAAAAAGTATTGTCTAAATTACTTTTTTGTTGGCAAAGATTATATTTAAAATATAATTACATAACAATTAAAATAAAAAATAGCCTCAGGACAAGAAACATCTTAATTCCATGACTAGTACAAACATGAATCGAAGCCATCCTTAATTAGTAGTTATTATAATATGAATCGTCAAGGTTGTCTACAAAGTGAATGAATAGCCCGTGATTCACACAATCAAAAGCCTTCGTTAGATCACAAAATTGCTTAAGTAAATGTGTAAAATAGCACGTGGCTTAATCTTGTCGATATTGTCAAACAAGTAGAATTAGGGAAGAAAGGTAAAAAAAGGAGAACAGGTTAAAATATAATAACATTTTCAATATATTTTGAAACCTTGAATATTTAGCTCAAATTTTCCGTTAAATTCGAAAAAAATCAATTTATCATTTAGACTTTAAATGAAAAATACTGCTCATTTACTCTTGTTATTATCTCATATGTTTGTATTTTTGATCAGTGTACAATAAAAACCGCATTTTTTAAAAGCAGAAAGAAGCTTAATCAAAATTTGCTTTTTCGGGGAAAACAACGAAATCGGACAAGAGCTTAGGTTGGTTTAGGTTAATTTTATGAAGACGTGTGACCTGAACTATTCCAATACTGGAGCCAGATCTGTCAACCACATTCGAGAGCCTTAGAAGGATCCAGAATCTAACTGCACCTGCAGTTTCTTGGGCAGTGTGAAACCCAAATTGGTTCATGTTCAAAAGATGTTAGCGGAGACAAAAACTAGAAGTCCTTCCTATGTTTCAATCATTTTGGAAGGTATAGGCAAAAGAGAATTAGGGCAATAGCCTGATTGTTAGTCCGGATGACCATCTCAGGACACCTCTGGTTTGCCAGAAGAAAGAATCAAAAATCATTAAAGGCCAGAGCCACCAGGTCAAGAGGATTCCCGGGTACAATTAAAAATTTATTTCCTGCTAACCAGAGAGTCTTTCTACTGATCAAGAACGTTTTTCAGTAAAGTAGATATTTTCTTTTCGCTTAAAATTCATCATTACCAGATGGTTTTTAATATCGTTTCTGATCTCTAGTAGCTTGGGTGGATAAGCCAATACATTCCTAGGAATTTAAATCTAGCTAAGATATGTTAATATCGGTATATTTCTTGGTTGTGGCAATATAGAAATTAATGTAGCATTTTTTTCAAATATTATCACACGTGAAACTGCTTCTCGTCATCGATCTCTGTTCTTTCAACAAGGTAGTTGAGAGAAATGAGTAAAATCACTCAAGAGATTAAAAAACAAGTTTAGCATCTATTACAGGAGCTGAATGAGGTTGGGTTTTATACTGAAGCATATGCTGAGGATTTGGTACTCATTATTGATGACCGTAACATTAGTCGTCCAAAGAGATTCATGCAACTAGCACTACACCTGGTAGAGAGATCGTGCCAGAGGAAAGGATTCAGGGTTAATCTAGACAAGGCTGAATTAGTACTAGGTGATGCTCTATAGGCTTGTAAAAGAGCTGAAACCTCCAGCTGAAGGTCCCTCATTGGAGATTTACTGCTGTGTGATCAGAAAGGCTATTTAAAAACCATCTGGTAATGATGACTTTAAAGCAAAAACAAATTCCTCAATTTATTGGAAAACCCTCGTTTTTCAGTAGAAATACTCTCTGTTTAGCAGAAAATAAATTCTTAATTCTACCCGAAAATTCTCTTGACCTTAATGATTTTTGATTCTTCCTTCTGGCAAACCAGAAGTGTGCTGAGATGGTCATCCGGACTAACAATCAGACTATTGCTCTAATTCTCTTCGCCTATACCTTTCAAAATGGTTGAAAAATTGGAAGCACTTCAAGGTTTTGTCTTAGCTAACACTTATTATTGAACAGAAGTCAATTTGGGTTTCACACTGCCCAAGAAACTGCAGGTGCAGTTAGATTCTGGATCCATATAAGGCTTTCGAATGTATGGATAGAGGTGATAGAATATGGATCGACTAACAAGCTCACCTAAGGGGTCATCGGATTGTGGACTGGTACTCAAATGGACATGTTTAGAGCTCAGTTAGACAGATTTAAAAAATTGGCTAGCCTGAGAATTAAAAGTGCTACAAGGACGGACCCACCAAGGCTCCTGAGGGTCTGACTGGTTTACCTCCCCTAAACCTATTCCTGGAGTATGAGGCCTTGAGATCTACGTGACCGAAAGGTCTGGATCACCTAAGGGACAATAATAGCCCGAGGGGACACAACAAAGCCTAGAAGACGGCTGCTGAATGTTCGGACCTTAATGATAGAGGACAAAATACGGCCCGCCATTACATCAAGCAGACTCCTCAGATTCTACATACTTTATAGGATGGCGTGGTTGTAGGCGGATCGCAGTCCACGTCTAGTTAATTGGATCGTCTGGTGAATAGACGGCTCCAAAACGATGATGATCTGGTCATCATTATTGATGGATGGAGATTCATGTAACGGGCAGTCCACCTGATAGAGGCATGATGCCAGATTTAATTCAGACAAGGCCGAATTAGTACTCCGTTATGCTTTATAAGCTTGTAAAAGAGCTACATCCGAGCCGGTGGACCTATACACAAACAGCCGCCATGTTTAGAGCTCAGTTAGACAAAGTTCAAAAACAGGCTAGCGTGGAAAAGAAAAGTGCTATGAGGATGGCACCCATCAAGGTTTCTGAGGATCTGACTGGTTTACCGCCCCTAAATCTATTCCTGGCGTATGAGGCCTTGAGATCTTTATATAGACCGAAAGGTCTGGATCACCTAAGGGACAATAATAGCCAGAGGGAACACAACAAAGCCTAGAAGACGGCTTCTGAATGTTCGGACCTCTTAATGATAGAGAACGACATACTGCCCGCCATTACATCAAGCAGACCCCTCAGATTCTGCATACTTTATAGGATTGCGTGGTTGTAGGCGGATCGCAGTTCACGTCAGGTTAATGGGATCGTCTGGTGCACAGACGGCTCCAAATCGGATAGTGGTACTGGAGCGAGTGTGTATGGCAAAACCGCAGGGATTAGACATGTTTCCGCCCTTGGACCTTACACAAACGTATTCCAGGCTAAAATGTATCCGATCCTCAAATGCAGATCATCCAAGGATACATGTAACATGGGAATTGGAGATTACTCTTCTCGAAAATTAATAATAGCAGTCAGAAAGACGTTATAGAACAATCACTTTGAATAATATATGCTAGGTTTAGATAACTTTTAATACGATATTAATTTTATCAGCACTTTGCCTCACGGCATTATTATGTTTAAGATGTGCACTCTTAGAAGAGGTTTTCCTCATGCGGTAGTTTGCTCTGGCAGGACTTTGGCGTGAGACCTTTGGTTTTCCAGAGAGGCGTTTCCCTCCTTGGTGGTTAGCACTGACCACTAAATTGAGTATTGTTGTGATTTATCAACACCATTAATCTTTAAAATTCATGTCATTGTTACGTTTAAACTTTCCACTCTATGATTTTACATTATTGCGCGGACACTAAAAATTTGCAAGTCACATTATTCACGTATGTCATTCTAAAACATCTAGCTATTGCATGCCTTTGTATACCTGGCAGCATACAGTTTATATTAACCGTGACCCTATTAAATTAAATACAAAATAATGCACTCAAGCTGTTCCTTGTTAGGCATCCAAACTGTGTTGTTTCAACTGCTTAAATCTTGATGTTATGTTATTGTGAGACTTTGGCTTGAACAACTTGTCTTATCCTACAATTATCACCAGGAATGTATTAGCTTAATTTTCGGTGAATTATATATTATTTTCTAAATTGTTTTAGCAAATATAATTATATCTTTGAAGTGATTGTATGTTATTTTGTCGACTCTTTTATTTAATAAACTTTCTGTCGAGGTTAAATAGTTGTTAGACTTTAAGAGTGTTGTTTGTGATGGGCATGAAATGTATTTTTTCTATGCAGCGCATAAAATTAAATATTTCTCGCACTGGATTCAGTGAAAAGTATTTCCAAAAGGAATGAAGTAACAGGGAGAGATGGTTTCAGGGGGAAGGTCTCAGAATCAATTCAGACAAGGCCGAAGCAGTACTCTTTAGGAGGAAACGTAGGCTGGGGGGAAATTATACCTACCATCAACTCGTCCGGCCAGCCTTTGAGCTATAAAAGGTCCACCATGCATTTTTGGGTCATAATGGACTCTTAAGTTGAACTGGAAGAAATAAGTAGGTAGCCACATCAAAAAGGCGAATAATGCTCTGTGGGCTTGTAGAAGAGGTTTGGAAAGCACATGGGCCGAGAATCCTCTACTAGATTTACGCAGCCGGTACGCAAAAAGGTCATGTCTAGGGTTCAGGAGCTGGCTTGCGTGGGAATTACGAGTGCTATGAAGATAGCACCTCCCAGGATTTTCGAGAAACTGACTGGTTTGCGGCACCTTAACATACTCCTGGAGCATGAAGTCATGAGATCTACATACAGACTAAAAGAACTCGGTCACCTAAAGCACAATAATGGTCCGACAGACATATTAAGATCTGGAGGATGCTGCTGGTGAATGCCCGGTACTCTTAATGAAGACGGACAACATACTGCCCATCATCAGTGGGATAGTCTTGTACACAATTCCCTCCAAAACGAAAAGTGGTACTAGAGCGGGTGTTTATGGAAAAACCATAGGGACTTGTTTTAGTGCCTTATGCAACTGTGTTCCAGGCCTTCAGAGGGAAGTAAAGCTATACATTTGCTCGGACATCAGAGCTTCTCTGTCGGCCTTGAGTCTGCTATTCTGCGCTGGTGTCTGAGTGAAGGGACATCTTGGGGGGTTTTGGCTGGGCATAATACGAGCAGTCTTGTATAGATTCCAGGACACTCAAATATCCTTGAAAACGAGAAGGTTAATCGTCTGGCAAGGCACGCCTATAGCAGGTGTACCCTACAATACTACCGCTGCCAAATAAATGAGCAGGCCAAAAATCTATAACGGATTACTCGAGGAATGAGGCAGAAGCACTTTGAAAGCTGCGCGTTAAACCCGGAGGAGATAAGAATGTTCCAGTCTAGAAAGATGTGGTCCTTTGCTGGGAAGGCCGGGCTGAATTGGCAGGTGAGTGAGGGACACAATGGGCTTACACTGTGTAAGGGATCTCTCGCCCGCGCTTTTAAAATGTAAATAATATAGTGAATAATTCCTATATCTAAAAGTTCCAACAGTAATCTGTTAAATATTCACTTAAATAAAACCTAATATTTCAGCTTTTACTTATTTTAAAATTTGAGGCTCGTTGCATTTCTGTCCAAAGTTGATTACAAAATAGCTTAGTTTAGGAACTTGCGCGCTTGTAACTCTTGTTAGCCTTTAATTGTGACGTCACATATTCATGTTTCAGGCCTAACTTGCGCATACTACGGTATGTTGGTATGGGGTGCTTATATAAATGCTCATTCACTAATGAGTTATACTGGATATGTCGCGCAAGAAACCTTTAACTCATGTGTCCAATAAAAAATTGTATTAAATATTGTCACGTAGGTTTTTTACTGTTACGACCTGTATACCGTGACGCCACGCCTTGTTGGCGTGTAGGTTACCTAGCTCAGATTCGGGATCGATCTACGTCAGGTGAGAAGAGATGATAAAGAAAGCACATTAGTTAAAAACAGTAACAACGTCTATTGATGAAAGGCTTAATGAGAAAACAATATCAACGTCTATTGGTCAGAAACTTAATGAGTCTACATTATACCCGATTCCTAACGTGCGCATGTCTTGCCGATTGAAGTATATTTCTGAATTGTTTGTAGGTCTTTGGTCACTGTTTTTTAATATAGTTTTCTTAAGAGTTGTGTTGTGTTTCATTTATGGTTGGCTTTGTCACTCAAAGTTTACACTGCGCTTTCACTATTTGACAGATTCTGCTTTAAAAATTATCTTTCCCAGAACTTTGGCACATTTATCGTAGATTCGACTTTTACTACTGCAGGTAGGCAACCCTCAAGTCCACGAATATGTGTTCTGCAAAACTCAGGTGTGGGTAGGGAATAAGGTTGCAGGTCAGGACCCCACGTACATGTGTACTGCAGGGAACTGGTTTAGGAAAGGAAAAAAATTTTGCCGAACTGATGGCTCGCTAGCGCATTTATATAATAAAATGTGCTGATCGTTGCACGTTTAACGTATATAATCCAGTTACATTCTCTAGGTAGTCAGTAAAAGTGCACTTATGCTGAACACATTATATGACAATATTATGGGTTTTAATGCATTAATTTTCTTTGCTCAAACTATATTATATTGACACGAGCCTGGCAATACAGCCCTAAAGACAATGGGCACATCGTTTAATAATCTGTTAACATTCATTAACTATCTCGCAGATGTTTGACTGATACGGATAATCCGAAACCTAAACACGTAATTCATAATACTATATCATTACATAAGCTTGAATCTATATCCAATTACGGCTCTGCCTGCCGCCTTCAAGTTCTTGTAATTAATTTAAGTTGCTTCTGTTTGTTTATTTATAATTAACGCCGTATCAGTTCAATGGATTTCATTAAAGTTGCAGCCATTTTGATTAGGAAATCCTATTAAGTCGACTTGTCTAAACTTATCACAAATAAATTTCGTAATTAATCGTTTTTCTTCAACGAAAACTTATTATTTGGAAAACTTTTCAGTAAGTTTCTCTTGCCATTCTTAGAATTTCAATCTTTTTGGTAGGGAGCTCTTATTTATGTCCCTTTCAAATTGTGCGTCAAAGGATGCTTAATTTTTGATCTTGAAGTGGCTTATTATGTTATATAATATAGTCAAATAAGGGTATTGAATTGAATAATTTTGACTTTGCTGTATCATAATTTTAATAAAATGAAATATTTATTTATTCATGTAAGTATAAATCAAAGTCTAACGCACATGAACAAATTTAGGGTAAATATATTAAACAAGAGAAATATATATATGACAGTACTTAAATCACATTGATGGAATAAATTACATATAAAATGTGTGATGGTTTAATCAAAATTAAATAAGCTAGGTACGTCCAGAATTTTTCTCGACCCGTTCCGGTGCTAGAATGTATTTGTTATACAGTGGACCGATATCTTTGAACATTGAGTATTCTAACTTACCTCTAACTCTGTTATTAGCTATCTTGAGCGTATTAAAAAAATTTAAATTTCAAAAATTTAAATCTAACATTTGTGACACTTCCAATGAGATCCTGTCAATGTGGTTGGTAAAACTTAGCCTAGAATCCATCAAACATCTCTCAGAAATATCATTGACAAATATCAAAAACAATAGTGGCCCGAAGGCTACTCCCGAAGATACAACGAAAAATGTGAACTGGATTTCTTCTGGTTCTTCTGGTGTCCCCTTTTCAGGAAGCGGTTGGCTTTGCTGCAAGGCAATCCGCCAGCATAATTTTTTAGCGACCTCGAGACCATATCGAAGCCACAAATCCTGGTCAGCTAAAACTTTATCTTAGAATAAAAAGTACTTTAAAATGAGGTTGGGAGTTAGTACGACACAACAAAGGAATCGAGGATGGACTACAAAGGTATTTACAAAAACATATACATAACCTTAGGAAGCCAAGGAAATGTATTTTAAATAAATGAGCATTGCAGATGATTATGAATTAATTTTATTGCATTTATGTTAACTATTTTCTTAGATGGATCACTTAATACACAAAAAATTCTAAATTCTTCATAATTATCAAAGCTAGGAAAGACATTAATTGGGATCTCAGGAAATATATGATTTAGGTCCTCAACAAGACCACACTCACATCTTGAACAAATCTATATAGATCCTAGAACAATTTGGTTAGTTTCAAAGGTACCACCGTGCAAAAATTAGTTTAAAGCATCCCCATTAGAGGCGCTACTTGCAAAAACAATGAGTCACTCACGATACAGTTCTAATGTTGTTTAACCTCAATGAACAATGAGGACTTCCACTTCATCTTCGGTCGAGTCCACACTCGTTTTGTAGCGGCTCCTTTGTCGCCATTTTGGGTGAACACACATGGCTATCGTTCAGAGACCGTTGTTTCTTCCGAGGAAGAATGGGGTGTCCTAGCCAGGAGAAATCCCCATCCATTTATGTCTGTTCCAGCAAAGATTCAACTCACAGCTACTATTTTACAAGCTCGGCACCTTGAAGGGTCAAAAATATAAAGTCACTGAGCCAGCATTCCTTTTAGTTTGTTTTAAGGACTATATACCACATGGGTCCTTAGATGCATCAGTGTAGAACCACGTAGATTGAGAGAGGTGAAATAAAACAGTGGACTATGACTGAAGTCAGATGCCCTTAGTTGGACGGTCCGAAGCATATTAAACAAAGTTTCTGGGTGAATGTCGTCCAGCGAAGCCCACAGGTAAAGCAGCAGCAGCAGTTACCCTAGAATCCATCAAACATCTCTAATATAATTGACAAGTATCAAAAACAATAGTGACCAGAGGGGCACTACCGAAGATACAACGAAGGATGTGGAGCGGACTTCTTCTTGTTCTTCTGGTGCCCCTTTACAGGAAACGGTTGGCTTTGCGACAAGGCAATCCGCCCGCACAATTTGTTAGCGATCTCGACGTTGACTGGCTCTAAACCATATCCTGGTCAACTAAAACTTTATCTTAGAATAAAAAGTACTTTAAAGTAAGGTTGGGAGTCAGTACAACACAACAAGGAAATCGAAGATGGACCACAAATAAATTTACAAAAACATGTACATCACCTGAAGAAGCCAAGGAAATGTATTCCAACTAATTGCTCATTACAGATGATTATGAATTAACCTTATTTAGGGATAAAAACTTTGCAATTATGTTAACTATTTCCTTAGATGGATCGCTTAATACAGAAAAAGTAGAATAGGAGGCATTGGAAGCTGAGCAGAAGTTAATGACTGAAGCTGAAAATAAAGACAAAACCATCGCTGATCTCAAAGCTTTGGTTGAGAACCTGTTAGAACAGATTAAGAAACTGAATTCTCATAATTTAGTAGATAATTTCACCCAAACTGACAGGTTATTAACAAAATAGCAAGCTACAGAGGTGGATATTAAGATGCTAGATGATATATATACTGCAAACTGATAGTTCATGTGTCAGTGAACAGGGTATGCAAACCTCTCCAGAGAAAAAGCAAGTTTCTGAAATAGGAATCTCTCTGGAAAGCAAGCTAGCATTAATGGAAGAACAAAGACAAGAGCTGCTTGTTGCAGTTGAAACTTTAAATGCAGAAAACGAGTGCTATGCAAATCAAATATCAAGCAAAAAAAATTGAGAACAGAGTTCCCAAAAGGACAGGTTTCTGATGATAAAATTAAAGAATCTAACACTAATGTAATCAAGCATAAAAAGTTGAATGAGAATATAGTAAAGAAAAAGGTTCTTCTAATAGGAGATGAAACTGCAAAGCATTACTCCAAACATCTTCATTTACGGCTTGATACAGAATTTTACTCATTCATGGAAATCACTAGGCTTTATGCACCATTGGAAGAGATTGTGCTAAATTGGTTTGCTGAAACAATAAAGTATGTTCAAGTTTCCAGGCCTATTGTCACTAACCTTGTAAATTTAACTTCGTTAAATATCATTAAGAATTTCAGTGACTCATCAACTGAATCAGGTGCTTCTCCTACTGCTACTTTTACCATTGAAGATACCATGTTGGACAGTGGTAAGATGTTATAATCAACAAATATTAACGATAATTTTTTAGAAATAGGCACCGTCAACTTACTAAATATTCCTTAGTACTTCTCAATGTCCAATCTTTAAAAAATAAAATTGATGAGCTTCTTATACTCTTGGAAAGCCTAGAATATCCGGGATTCGTTTTACTATGCGAACACTGGGTAAAATCATATGAGACAATTTATATAGAAAATTATATTGTTATGGATAAATATTGTCGTTTAAATATGTTACATGGGGGATCAGTAATTTTAGTACATTCTGAGCTAGCTAAAGAGGTTAGCTTCCTACAAGTAACTAAATTTGATTATTTAATTGAATGTTTGAATTGTCTATTATTTATAGCAAGATTGTTGATTTGTATATTATATGTATATATAGATGACTGACGTAGGCGATTTTTGATTGGGCTAGAAATTTTACTCAGTGGTTTGAATGTTTGCTCAAAAGTTGTTTTGTGTGGAGATTTTAATATTTTACCTATTGGACCTACACATTTACTAAGTTGTCTTTTGTTTTCTTATGGTATACGTGTAACGGTGGAAAATCCAACTAGAATAACTGTTCATTCTGCTACTCAAATTGATTATGTATGTACAAATATAGATAGGGATGATTTTGAGTGCAAAGTTGTAAATTCTGGGCTTTCAGATCACGAAGCCATTGCATGTCACTTTAAAATAGGACAATAGAATCTAACGAGGGGCAGAAGGAGGGATAGAATTTTTAGCAAAATTAATTATGGTAAATTCTTGCAACTATGCCAATCAACAAACTGGCAGCACATTTTGACTACCTCCAACCCCCTAGAATTTTTTCATAAAACTATGTGCGATAATTTTAAAAGTGCTTTTCCAATAAGGACTTTAAAGAAAAAACAAAACAAAAATTGGATTACCAAGGGTATTAGGATTTCTGCAAGGAATCTCAGGTCATTGCATTATATTCGAAAATTCTTCATTATTTTAACAAATATAGAGCAGTATATAGAGCTACCATTAGGAGTGCCAAGCAAATTTACTTCAAAAAAAGGTTGAGTGATTCAAATAATATTCAAAGGGAGGCTTGGAGGATAGTCAATGAACTAAGGGGTAAACAGGGAGGCTATACTAATGTAAATATGTGTGCATTAGTGTCAATCACATATACGCTCCTACCGCTTGTTGCCTATGGACCTGACTTCGTT
>MU182446.1:84074-110072 GCA_016904865.1 Pissodes strobi | reverse complement strand
CACTTAACATACTTACTTATAGAATAGTACTAACAGAAGAGTAATAATGACTGTCAAATAGATGTATTGTGATGATAGGTTGGAGAAAGCTCACAATAGAGTAAAGGACAACTAGAAGATTGTTAATGACTTGATAAGAACTTACTTAACCAGTTTTACTACAGAAGTGCTGAGAAACTCAAAATCTCAAACTGATCCACTATCATATATAGCAGATATTGATCTTAAGGTATTGAAAAGCGCCCTCAGTACCATCAACAATAAAGGGACCTCTGGGATTGATGCTATATTTATTGGGATTCTTGAAAGTCTCCCTGATCATGCACTTAATATCTCGGTGAATTCAATAAATGACTCATGCAGTAGTTAAGTCGTAATTCGAAAGAGGTGAAACGTATGATCTCACAAGCCTCCATCCAGTTTCACTTTTATCTTCGCTAGCCAAGATCATCGAGACATTTGTTAGGGGAAGAATGATAGCTTTTATAAAGATGCATAGCATTTTGAGCACTTCTCAGTTTAGGCACAATGCACGTGGTCTGTTTTCTAGAGGGACTATATACGAGTCTGCATGAAGGAGATATAGCCGCAGCTGCATTCTCTGACATTTCCAAGGCTGGTGATTTGTGATCACAGAAGAGTGCTGGAGAAGCATGCTTCGTATGGCGTTAAAAGCATTCCACTTTGATGTTTTCAATCGGTTCTTTTCTGTGAGAAGGCTTGCGATATAGTTTATGTGGTACATCAAATATCAGTGCCTGGTCCTGTATTGTTCCTTCTTTATGTAAATGATCTTACGTCACTTAATATCCGGAGTAGTCTTACTGTATTTGCAGACTACACCTCAATCTTCTGGTCACACCCGCAGCATCCTCCAGATCTGAAGAGTGTAAAGGAATGGTGCAATGTCAGTCTTTTGTATCTTAGTATCAACAAAACAGATACCGTGGTTTAAGCTTAGTTACCATGGTCTTATTTCGGACGGTTGTGCACGGAAGAATAAGCAGCGTTAATGAATTTAACTGAAATTTTATGACACATTATCAACTCTTAAAGAGTATAAATCATCCAAGTGCTTTATTACGAGTATGAGAGGAAATTAACGTTTTTTGAAAAAATTGTTTATCAAAAATTTGAGATATTAGCATTTTCTCAATAGCCTTGGTGATTACTTAAATACATTTAAACAATTTTAAAAAATTATTTATATTTTAAATAGGTACTGTGTACAAAAGGTTTGCCTCTGAGGTGCATCTTAATATATCATTTTATTCAACTTGAATCGATTAATTAGTAATGATATTTTTTATAATATTTATGCTAAAGAAGAACTAAAAGTACATACGAAAACAATTTGAATTTCCCGATTACAATCGCTGCTCAGCTAAATGAAGAACAAACTGGTCAGTTCAAATTAAACGAGAAAATAATAAGCTTTTAAGTAGAAACACAAAACTGCGTAACTTTTACGCGTTGCAAGTAGTATAAGATCGGTCAAAATTCCTCTCATGTTGTAAAACAGTGAAATAGGAAGTGATTCAAGTTATGTCGTAAAAAATCAAATTGGTCTAATAAAAAAATGCGTCGAAAAGTTTGAAGTGTTTTCGCATTTTACAGACGAAATCTGTCATATATTTATGGCCAACCCTTACGCAAAACGAATGTGAATGGTTTATAAATCTTTATTTCGTATAAAAGCTTGATTCATTTGATACATCAGAACAAAGTCAAGTCTGAGTAACTAGTTTTCATTGCAGCAAAATTCAAGTGAGGGTAATTAGTTTCAAAATTGATTTATGTCCCTTCTCTGTCTAAAATCTTGACTAATTACGAGCAGTTATTTACGATTTTGCAAATTTCGTTAATCTGCTTACTTTGAAGATTAAATTTCGTGATTTATATCAGGAATAATATTTTTCGTACGATGTCAATTTGGCCCCTGAAAGGCGTTAATGACTTCCTGCAACCCTTGCTACTTAATCATATTTATAGCTTTGGATGTTGGATTAAAACTTGTTTAGTCGATAAACAGAATTTGATATAAGTTAATCGATACCTTAATCTTCACCTAAGATTTTGGTTATTTCAGGATTTTTTATGTGATAATCTTCTTTAAGCGCGTTCAGCACAATTTTTTCTACATATTTTTTTCCCTCAGACACGGCTGTGAGTGGAAATTTGAAATTTGGGATGCTTTTAGGCAACACTTGGGGACCACCAACAGTAAATTGCTTTTGGTGATCCGATTATCCCTTTCCTACTTATTACGTCGAAAATTTTGCTTTTATATCCGATAACTGTCGACAAAATTTAATACTTTTAATGAAATTTTCTGAAAACGTAGGTACCTTTTGACAGACTTCGCGGTAAAAATTTACTTTTATCACACCGATGTGTATATTTTTGTGGTAGATAGCCATATTTGCAGAAATCTCATGTAAAACGATTGAAGACGGGAAAATGGGCCAGGATCGGAGAATTGGGGCATTTTTCAAGCGATAAGCAATAGTTCCTGTCAATTGTATGAGAGATTTCGAGCTAAAATTTTACTTTAAATATCGATATTATTTCAAATTATAGAACACAAACAAATGTGTCTTTCAATATTTTGACATGATGTTTAGGTTAAAATATGTGGTTTGCACATTTAATTGCCTGAATTTTCATTGAAAACGATTTGAAACCGGAAAATGAGTCAGGAACGGAAAATTTGCAAGTTTTTTTGGTGATTAGAGGCAATTTCTGGTAAATTTTATGACAGATTTCTAGGTAAAATTTTACTTTTATCACAACGATGTGCATAATTTTTGTGGTAGGTAGACATATTTGCTGAAATCTGATTTAAAACGATTTGAAGATGGGAAAATGGGTCAGTATCAGAGAATTTGGCCATAAGCAGCTGTTTCTGTCAATTTTATGAGAGATTTCGAGGTAAAATTTTACTTTAAATATCGTTCTTATTTCAAAATATAGAAGACAAACAAATGTCTCTTTCAATATTTTGACATGACGTTTAGGTTAAAATGGGTGGTTTAAACAATTAATTGCCTGAAATCTCATTGAAAACTGTTTGAAGCCATAAAATTGGTCAAGAACAGAAAATTTGTAAGTTTCTTGGTGATGAGAGGCAATTTTTGGTAAATTTTATGACAGATTTCTAGGTAAAATTTTACTTTTAGCACACCGATGTGTATAGTTTTTGTAGTAGGTATAGACATATTTGCTAAAATCTCAATTACAATGATTTGAAGATGGGAAAATGGGTCAGAATCGGAGAATTGGGACATTTTCAAACGATAAGCAGTAGTTTCTGTTAATTTTATGGTAGATTTCAAGGTAAAATTTTACTTTAAATATCGATGCTCTTCCAAAAAATATATCACAAATAAATGTGTCTTTCAATATTTTGACAAGACGGTTAGGTTAAAATATGTGGTTTGCATATTTAATTGCCTGAAATCTCATTGAAAACGGTTTGAATTCGGAATATGGACCAGGAACGGAAAAATTGTAAGTTTTTTGGTGATAAGAGGCAATTTCTGGTAAATTTTATGACAGATTTCAAGGAAAATTTTACATTTAGCACACCGATGTGTATAGTTTTTGTGGAAGGTAGAAATATTTGCTAAAATCTCATTTAACACGATTTGAAGATGGGGAAATGGGCCAGGATCGGAGAATTTGGACATTTTTCAAGTGAAGTAGCGGTTTCTGTCAATTTTATATGAGACTTCGAGGTAAAATTTTTCTTTAAGTATCGAAGTTTTTCAAAATATAGAACACAAACAAATACTTGTATTTCATAATACATTTTGGAAGTATACGATCTCTTGAATTCAATTTCTTTCCTTACTGAAAGTACTAATCCAGGATTTTTCCTGCAATGCAAAACTTATCTTTAATTCTGGATATTCGCGCTTTGCTCTACTCCTTCTTCAATAAAATAGTCCATCGACATCCCTGCAAGCATCCAAAATCACCTCCAACCTACCGGGAGTGAGTGGATAGTCTTCACCATAGGAGCGTCGCTTGCATTTTAGTTCGCAAGGGCTTATTCACACAGTCAAAGGCCTTCGATACATCACCGATCCACCACCAGTCAGCTACAGATAAAGACACGCAAGAAACAAAAACACATCATCATCATCTGCAAACTGAACTGAAACTTACAAAACACTTTATGTTTATCTAAAATGCTTTTAACAAGAATTTCAACAATTCATCGAATAAAGTTATCCAGACGTTTATTCCTGCTTATTATTGAAGGGATGCGTTCAGTGGGGAAATTAAGTTGGAGTGTTGGAGTTTTTCGACGACCGATTGAAAAGGCCAACCAATTTGTGCGATCCATAATCAAAATTCTATTTGAAGCTGCAAATTTAGAGATAAATGAATATATTCTTAATTTAAAAATTAGAAAATGATTTTAATTTAGACTTTAAAGGTCAACAGTGTCTTTAACTTAAATTCCTTTTAAAGAAAATTATCTATAAGGATTTGCTATAGTTCTCCGTAACATTAATCCTACTAAGGAGATATAAAATTTTTCATGAATTTAAAGTAATTTCAATTCCATTGTTACCTTATATCAGTCAAAAAATCACAAGTGTGCTATTAAGCATTCGAAAATAAAGGCCAGCATCAAATTAAGTCCTGCGACATGCCAGATATCTACAAATAAATGCGAGTCTTCTGGATATGATCACGCCATCGCTTTAGGAATCTTCCTCTATTTCTTTTAGTTTTTCTTGGATGCCATTCCATCATTTTGCTGTTCACCTAGATCTATCCTGTCTCACGACATGTCCTCCCCATCTCCATTTTAATTGAGCTTTTTTTACAACATCAGTTAGCCTGTTCTTTCTCTTATCTCATCATTGCGAAATCATACATATTATTATTTTAATGTCAGTTAATTTATATGATTTTAAAATCGAATTAGTTTCGAAATTCCAAAAATCATTATACTTATTAACGACATTCATAAAAAGGTACTTACATCATAAATCTGGTGAATTATGGACGCCATGAGTGCCTAGTGGACTGTTTCAGTAAGTTTCACTAAAATTTACTAACATGTCTGAATAGAACCTGATGGTATGAACTATTCTTGCACTTATACCGATTTCCAGAGAGGTGTTTCCTTGCAGCTATATTATCCCAGATGTCTCTCTTCATCCCATATGTGACATGGATTGGCTGTTGAAGCATATTAAGCTTAAAATTAGTGATTGCAGTATTGACCAAACAAACCATGATCTCATCCAAAACATTGTAAAAGTGGCTGCTAAAATCTATGATAAAGGACATAACGGTGCTTATCAAATTTTCAACAGGTAGTATTCATAGGATGGCAAGTTGAAAGCAGCACACTTGAATTGCAAAAGTAAGCAATTTTGTGCTTCTTCTTCTTCGTGTGCCTCTGTGTATATACTTCTGGATGTACACCTGTTTCAAATACTCCTATATGTTATGTATGTGCTGTTATTGTCCAGTTTTTCCCCGCCACCTTCTGGATATGATCATGCGATCGCTTTAGGAGTCTTCTTCTACGTCTTTTAGTTGTTCTTGGATGCCATTCCATGATTTTGCTATTCACCTAGATCTGTCCTGTCTTGCGATATCTCTTACCTATCTCCATTTTACTTAAACTTTTTTACATCAGTTATACCTGTTCTCTCCATTGCTCTTTGAATTATTCTTAATCTATGGGCACTCTTCTCAGTAATGGTCAGTGTTTTCATCCCTTAGGTTGTTATTTATTGAATTAAGAAAGTGAATAGTTTTCTCCTTCTTCAGCTTCTGTGTATCAACTTCTGAACGTAGACCTCTTCCAAATACTCCCACATTTATCTATTTTGAGCTGTTATTTTCCAGTTTTTCCCCGCTACCTTCTAGATATGATCGCGCCATCTCTTTAGGGGTCTTCCCCTGCTTCACTTTGTTGCTCTTAGATCACCTAGATCTATCCTGCCCATCTACATTTTAATTGAGCTTTTTTTACAACATCAGTTAACCCTGTTTTTTTCTTATCTCATCATTTCTAATATAATCTCTCAGACTTGCTCCCAGCAAATTGAATTGCATTGAATACTCTTCTCAGTAAAGGTCATTGTTTTCATCCCTTAGGTTGTTACTGATAGAACACAAGTGTCTTTTAACAAGTTTTTCAACAATTTTTGTAATATCGGAAAGTTATCTACAGACACGTATTCCTGCTTACTATTGGTTATTGTTGAAAGGATGCGTTCAGTGAGGAAGTAAATTAGTTTGAAGCGTTGGCGTTCTTAAGGGATCTTCGACATTATTGAACTCACAGCCCTTTGAATACGCCAACCAATTTTGGCGATCCACAATCAAAATTCTATTGAAGCTTAGCTCAATTTTCCTTCCATTATCAGCTCTGCTCAATATCAGTCGAAAAACCACAAGTTTGATATTAGGTGTTCAAAAATAAATGCGAGCATCAGATTAGGTCCTGCTTCATACGAGATATAAATCTACAAATAAATGCGAGTCTTTCATGATTTTGATCAAAGGTTCAATAGAAATGAATTTACCTTATTTCTGATTTATTTCCACTGCAAAGGAGACATTGATCGGATTTTGAAATTTAAATAGGTTTATCGTGCTCCAGCTATTTCGAGAGATATAGAGACGATATTATCATGCATCCAATTTGTGCTATATAATAAACCCAGCAGATCCGAAAATCGTAATTTGTTTAGTCTAATTTGGCAAAAACAGAACGTAACATGACAAAAATCTGAATTAATATTCGAGAGGTAATCCTATATATTGGGAATTTATTTTGATAAATTATAACTGTTTAATCAGATTTTATAGAGCCTACATTTATCCGGTATTATGAATTTGTACTGAAATAATGTGATAGCTATAGTTAGAAATATATTAGTCTAACACTATCGATTATCCCTGTCTCAGAGAAGAGAAGTATTAATCACCCTCAACGCTTGCTTCTTTGTTGGTTATGCTGCTGCTGCTTCTTTACGTGTGGGCTTCGGTGGCCGGCATTCATCCAGAAACTTGGCTTGAGATGCTTCGTACCGCTCAACTATGGGCATCTGACTTCAGTCATAGTCCACTGTTCCATTTCACCCTCCTCTTGCAGGCACTATATTTTGTAACCCTTCAAGGTGTCTGGCACGTAAAGTGGTAGCTTTGAGCAGAATCATTGCAGGCACTGACAGAAATAGTTCCACGGGAACATCCGGTTTCCGCCGGCCTGGATAACAGCGTGAATAGGAATTTCTTCTGGCTAGGACACCTGATTCTTCCTCGTGAAGAAACAACGGTCACTGAATGATAGCCACGTGTTGGCCCAAAATGGCGACAAAGGAGCCGCTACAAAACGCGGGTTAACTCGACCGAAGGCGAAGCGGAATTCATTAAATACGAGTGTACATAGGACATATCCTTCAGGTCACGGTATGTCTGAAAAAAAATGTCAGCATCAGTTTAATAAAGACAAATTGGCCTTTTAGAGCAAATGTCAATGATTTTTTTAATTGCAAGTTAGGACACTCCAAAATTTATAGCTTCTCAAAAATCGTAATTTCGTAACACTCACTTCAATTTTGGATCAGCTTGCTCCAGTAGTTTGAAAAGAAGAAGCAAAACAGGTTAGTATTAATTTTTTTCTTGAATCCTCCCATCATACGGTATCTTAACTACCTACCAGTTGAGTCACTCACCTGATTTTCTTCTGGCTGTTGGTCAGTAGAAGGGGTACTTTGATAACACTCAACGTTTGTTTGGAGTTGCCGACATATGCGATCGCTTATCTAACTATTTGAGGCGAAACACTGCTGCGGTTATATCTTACTTAATTTTGATGCGGAAAAGGACGATTCCTCTCGACCCGTCGATATGCGTACACACGCTTCGTGGTGCTATTCGAGAATGAATTGGTACCTGCCGTCATGAACTGCGCACGTGTGAGAATATCCTCAACTGCATTTTAATTTTACACGAAGAGAAAATAACCCGATCCATTTTATACAAATACAAAAAAAAAGAATGCGTTTTCCTTACATAATGTAATAAACCTATAACCATAAAAAAAAATCTAAAACAAATATGTTCGGTGACTGAACATCCTCGCCACCAAAAAGATACCCTTTTTACAAGATATCAAAAGTTGGAAGAGGGCACAATTTGACCAATGGCCTTTTCTGTGCACCATCTCCTGTACGAACCGTCGCAACACGAGCTACCCCATCATTGCCAGGGTGAAGCTCAATTATTCTGCCAATAAGCCATTTTGTTGGTGGTAAATTATCAGTTTTTATAACCACCATAGTGCCTATTTGGGCTGTGGGAAAATTGGGTTCCAACCATTTTCCTCTTTGCTGCAAGGTATGTAAATACTCACGGCGCCATCTGGACCAGAAATCCTGATGCAATCTCTGCAAGAGTTGATATCGATCCAGTTTATTGAGTTTTAAGTGAGATAGGTCTGGATCAGGCAAGGCTGATATTGGCTCAAGCGTTAAAAAATGTCCGGGGGTTAGTACCGAGCAATCATTAGAATCTGAACTCATTGGACATAAAGGCCGCGAATTAAGCAGCGCTTCTATTTGTACTAATATCGTGTAAAGTTCTTCGAACGTTAAAACTTGAATTCCGATTACGCGTTTAAAATGTGTTTTGGTAGACTTCACCCCTGCTTCGGCCAAACCCGAGAAATGAGGGCTCGAAGGAGGGTTGAAATGCCACTCAATATGTTCTGTCTCGGCTACGGATTTGAGCATATTAACTATTTGTTTATGAGCGCCGACAAAATTCGTACCACAATCCGAATACAATTTTGAGCAGCGACCACGACGCGAGATAAATCGTCTGAAAGCACATAGAAATGATTCAGTTGATAAGTCGCTCGCAAGTTCAAGGTGTATAGCCTTGGTCGCGAAACACACAAAAACACAAATATATGACTTAAACGTTTTACTATTGCGTACTTTTGAGGTTTTTGTGATAAAAGGGCCAGCGTAGTCTACGGCTACACAAGAAAATGGTTTGATCTGTGATATACGCAACTTAGGTAGGTCACCTATTCTTGGTTGATACGGCTGTGGGTTTAAGCGCCAACATTTAAGGCATTTGGAAGTGACGTTTCGAATAGCTCGTTTGGGCGCCAAAATCCAGAAATGTTGTGATAACAAGAAATGTAAAGTTTGATTACCAGGATGCATATGAATTTTGTGAAAATGATCAATAATTAAAAATGTTAATCGACTATTCCGTGGAAGAAGCGCAGGATGCTTTTGATCATAAGATAGCTCAGAATTTTTTATACGACCTCCGACGCGTAAAGTATGGTTTGTGTCGATAAATACTCCGAGTTTTTTAAGTGGTTTCGAAATTGGTCGATTTAATTTCATATTTTCGATATCTTCTAAAAAGAATTGAGACTGAACAAATTTTACCAACAAAAGCGTGGATTCGTGTAGTTCAGAGAGGGTAAATGGTTCGGTTCTCCGATCTTGCTTATTTTTAATATTGAAAATAAATCGTGAAATATAGGAAATTAATCTTTGTAATTTTGAAAATGATGAAGAGTTTTGTATTAGTTGTTCAATTAAATTATTATCAGGAGAAAATGTAACGAACGTAAATTTTCGTTCTTCCGCATGGGCGTCAACAGAACGAGATATCTGAAAATCTTTTATTGGCCAACACTCCTGAGGACGTGATAGCCAGCTAGGGCCCGACCACCAGAGCTCATTGTGCATGAGTTCCGATGGTAAGAGTCCGCGTGAAGCACAATCGCTTGGATTGCTTTTCGTATCAATGTGATGCCATAGATCCGAGGAAAGCTTTTCTTGAATTCTGGCAACTCTATTGCTGACAAAAGTTTTCCATTTATAGGCTGGGCTTTTAATCCAAGTGAGTGCTATTGTAGAATCTGACCATGCATAAATTTTTGAAAACGTTATTTTATGTTGAAATGTTTTTAAGATATAAGTGACAAGATCGGCTAGTAAAACGGCTGCGATTAATTCCATGCGCGGTATAGAAATAGATTTAAGCGGAGCGACTTTAGATTTAGAGATTACTAGAAATGTTTTTGTTTCAGTTTGGTTGAAAACGCGAAAATAAATTACGGATGCGTATGCCTTTAGCGAAGCATCGCAAAAGGCATGTAGCTCACATGTAGAGAAATTCTGGACAGGTAAAAGACGCGGAATTCTTAATTCTGAAAGATAAGACAATTCAGATTTTAATTGATTCCAGCGATCGCACACGTGACCGGAAGGTTCCTCATCCCAATCTAACCCCAGACACCATAAGGTTTGCATAAAACATTTTGCAAAAACTGTGACTGGAGCTACAAAACCTAAGGGATCATAAATACGAGCAATCTCAGATAATATATTACGTTTAGTGCAATTTTTGTCAATTGGGTTGACCTTATAACAAAATATGTCGCTATGTGGAAGCCACTGAAGTCCCAAAATTTTGACTGCGTCATCATTTGAACCAAATTTTATTGATTTTAAATTTTGTTTGATCTCTGGGATATCATTTAGCAAATCACTTGAATTACTAGCCCACTTGCCTAGCTCAAAACCACCGGATTTTAGAATACCGATCAACTGATTTCGTAATTCTTTTGCGACATCGAGTGCGCATGCGCCAGTGGCAATGTCATCTATAAAAATTGAATTCTCTAAAATGCTAGCGCCAAGCGGGTAACGATCTCGTTCATCATGTGCTAGCTGAATGATTGTTCTATTTGCAAGAAATGGCGAACAAGCTAATCCAAAAATAACGCGATTGAACATATAGTCCTTTAGCGGTTCCGATTTTGAAAATCTCCATAAAATACGTTGAAACGTTTGATGTTTCTCTGAAACTTTAATTTGCATAAACATGCTCTTTATATCACAGGTGAACACTATATTGTGAATACGAAAATTTAATAAAAGCTGTGCTATATCGCTCTGCAATTTTTCACCAATTAATAACGTATCATTAAGCGAAAAGCCATTTTTCATTTTAGCAGAAGCGTCGTACACTAACCGAAATTTTTCCGGTTTAATAACGCAGTGATGCGGTATATAGAAGCCATTTTTGGATTTTAAAGCTTGCGGTACTAATACTAGATAGTTAGCATCGAGATATTCTTTTATAATTTTTGAATACTCATAGTATAAAGTTGTGTTAGACATCAGTCGTTTTTCTAAAGAATGAAATCTGTGGGTTGCGATTGCACGCGAGTCTTGTACATTGAAAATGGGTTCTAGATTGTCTAAAATACTCTCAGAATTTTTGAAAGGTAATTCAACAGTGTAGCGCCCCGTCTCGTCGCGAGTATGTGTTTTTTGGTAAATTGCTTCGCAGAGATTTTCTTCCGGCGATGTAAAATGTATTTTCGGTAATTCTTCTGTATCCCAAAATCATTTTATTGTGTCATTAAGCGAGAATAGATCATTTTGAGTATTAGAAAAAAGGGAAGTAGAAGAGGCGGGCGTTTCTTGCGTAAACTTCCCCATAACAATCCACCCAAAAATTGTGTTGATAGCTACTGATTCGTTAATGTTACCAGCAACACGACCATCTAATAAAATATGTGGAAATACCTCGGCTCCGAGCAACATGTCTATAGAACTAGTCTGCGTAAAATTTGGGTCCGCTAAATTGAGTTGCAAAAAATGAGACCAGTTCATATTTAATATAAGTTGAGGTGGCATATCTGGACACAATTTTTGTAAAATAAATGCCTCAATTTTTATTATAGGTTTAGATGCTGTAATAGGTTTTATAGAACACTTAATACTCCCTTGATTAGAGGTTTCTTGCATATTATTTAAACCTTGAATGTTTAACGAAGAAATAAAACGCGGTAAGCCAAGTCTTTTGGCGCATTCTTGAGTAATGTAATTTGTTTGCGAGCCGCAATCTATTAAAACTCTCACCGGTTGATACATCCCATACGTGTCTAAAACATGCACAATTGCCGTTGATAGCAGTACGCTAGAGTGAGATGAACCCACTCCACAAAATTTTGGATCTGAAGGCGGCGCGCGATTATTAGAATGTAATGCGGCGTTCGAAATCCGATGCGTATCGTTTAGCGACATTTGAGCATTTTGAGCCTGCGAATTTGTGACTGCCAATTGTGCGGCAGAGGTTTCACCATGATTCGGGGTTCCAGAGGCGTCGTAAGCAGGATTAGTTATCGAAAACGGATTTTGATTTGGCGGGAAATGCAACAAAGAATGATGTTTGCTATTACAAATGCGGCAAGTTGATTGCGAATTACAATTATCTGTTAGATGTCTGTCGCTAAGACAATTGATACACCATTTATTTGATTTAGCAATATTTAAACGATCATGCGGTGATTTATTTTGAAATTTAAAGCATTTATAAATAAAGTGGTTATTTGCTTTACAAAATACACAATTTGTTTTATCAGTTTTTCCAAAAAGTCCCGTGGTATCTTGCGGCTTACGTGTTGGTGACCTAAGAAAATTCATGTTATTGTTGGGCTTGAAAGGAGGATATTTTTGCCCCTTGAAACTGGATGAAAATTCTACCGTCTCTAAAGCGTTACAGTGATTTAAGACAAAATCTCTTAACTCCTCATACGTAGGGATTTGAGTTTTTACTTCTATCTCGAATTTAGTAAGAATTTCAGAATCTAAATGTTTAGAAAGCATGTAGAACAGCAAAAAATCCCAGTTTTCAATTTTGAAACCCATATTTTTAAGTGCAGATATATTTTCGTTAAAAATATCCATGAGATAGCGTAAACATTTTAAACTCTTGGAGTTTGTAACAATAGGTGCATTGTCAATTGTCTGCAAATGAGCAAATGCTATTAATCTAGGTTTATCATAACGATCAGTTAGTGATTTTAAGGCGGTATTATAGTTTTGAGCGGATAATGAAGTACATTGAATTAATGATAAAGCGGGCCCTTGTAGAAAGGAGACAAGATAATTGTATTTCTCAATATCACTAAGTATCGTATTTTGATCAACTAGAGTGCGAAAAACTTCAATAAAGGGTCTGAAGGATTTTATTTCACCTGAAAATTTAGGAATCTCTATTTTTGGCAGTCTTGCGTTTGGCTTATTACTATTACTAATTAAAGGAGGTTGCACCACAGGAATCGCGTCAGTAAGTTTACATAAATTTGTATGAATTACAATAATAAGGACAACATCGAATTCAAATGTTTTTCTCACGTCTTCTTCAGCAGGCAAATCACCATCCTCGGTAAGTGCTATAAGACTTAAAATATTTTGGTGATGACCTTTAAAGACATTTCTAATGGAATCAATGTTTATATACATAGCTTTAAATTGAGGAATATTATTTTTGTCTTCCTGTGCGCTTTGTGCAATGTCCTTTAATTCATTAATTTGGTTAATGCACATTTGACGTAAAGCTTTGTACTGCTTTAATTTGTCAGCGCTTGAGCTCATTTTGAATTAAAGTAAAAATAGCGTATCGTACTCGTACAAAGGAGAGGAACACAATGATACACCACTGGTCAAATGCGGTACTGAATATAGAACAAGATATTTGCTTATTGAGTGACCTTGAAAATACTCTAACTCAGATTATCAAAACTGATAAGCGATACGTTAATTCTGGGTGTAAATAATTTTGGTATAGTTTATTTTATTTTTTGCTAGTGAAAAAATGAGAATGTCGACAATCCAGTTAAGAAATAAATGATTCTATACCTTATAAGTATATTTGTATAAATGTGGACTGTAAAGGCGTTTATAAATGACATTTGAAACGAATTTTTCAAAATATGAAAGGAAAAGGCACTAATTAAATTTAAATAATCCTTGGCTCGAAGTGATCATGTTTATTGTTGATATAGAATCGACGGCAGTTGAGTCACTCACCTGATTTTCTTCTGGCTGTTGGTCAGTAGAAGGGGTACTTTGATAACACTCAACGTTTGTTTGGAGTTGCCGACATATGCGATCGCTTATTAGTGCAGGCTCCAATGGGTTCCTCGTTTGCAAAATCTGCAGACCGCAATCTGTTTCGTGATTTGTGTATCTGAGACCTTTGTCTGTATAAAAAATCATGTTGCCGCGCGCGCGTATGGTGCGATTGCCGTTTTGCCCCCCCCCCTACTATTTTACCTCCGGCATAAACTAGAAAAGTTAGGTTGCCGAAGGATGTGGTATTGTAGAAAAAATTATTCATAACATCTGACGACTGATTTGGGTTCTTAAGACAGTACCTTATCATCGGAAACAAAGTCCCCAAAAATCCCCGCATTGAAAAATTTACAAGAGCCAATTATTACAATTTTAATGTAAACTACTAGAAAGTGAAATTGGCGGTCACGGCTCAAACGTATTTTTTTTTTTAAGAAAAAGTAATTTTTCAACCCGGAAATGATAATTTTTCCCAATCGGGAAAAATTCTCCGGAAATGGCTAAAAAAACTGAGCAAAAGGGGCTTATCTGATCAGTTTTCACGCTGACGCGCATCTTGTGTTCGTGTGCGTGTGAAGGCAAGTGCACTGGCCTTCGCGCGAAGTTGCGCGTGCGATTTTAAAGGAAATGAAAATGGGATAATTGAGTTGTTTAAAGAGAAATAAGGGCACATCAGCCCTTGAAAATATTTAATCAGTATAAATATTCATATTAAATATAGCAGTACCACTTAATATTTAAAAGATATGTGGACATACATTTTCCTGAAGCAGTAGTATAAAAGCATGTATGTACAGTTAGATCAGTATGGCTAGAAATACCATGACTTGACAATTTCACAAATAATTATGAAATAAAAAAAAAATAAATTACTCTAAACGCCATCTGGGTCGTCGGGGTCTTCTTCATTATGAAGCAATTCTGCATGACCACTCTCCACTACTGTGTTCAATCCCCTCGGACCGGCATCCACATAAATTTCTACATCTGGACTTCCACGCACACCTAATTAAGCTTAAGAGACTCGACAGGGCAAGCGCACAAGCCGCGCTGGGTTGTCCAGTTTTCTTCAGCCGTACTTCGTTGCGTCCAGCTTTGTTCCTGTCCCAAGCCATTCTTGAACTTAAAAAATATCAACCTAATTAATATTTTACTAATGCAGAATGCTTTACCCTTTTATTTTTCTTCAAATTACCTGCAGGTGCACGCGCAATGAATGTTGTCGAGCAGCTGCAGGGGACAAAGTTTTCAGCTGCAAGTCAGCATCTAGCTTTTGCATGGCGGCTACACTTGATGTAGAGGGTGTAGCGAAGGTCATCTAGGGTGACATATTTCGCTCCTCTGTATAAAGCAAGAAGTTATTTCTTACCGCAGGAGACGATCCTCTCCAAGTCTGCTCCGGGCTTATTAAAAACTCCAACTTCGTTGCCCTGGAGAATTTTCAATGTTGATGCCTTTCCTTTTCCAAAAACTGCTGGCATTGTATCACAGCCGGAAAGGGCATGAGCAAAGAGAATGGCTGACTTCACATTGTCAAGGTGCTCCTGTATCAATTCGATGTTCTGTGCCTCTTCCACAGGTCCCTTTATCGAAAAATCACAACTTCTGGGTAGGTTTTCTGTGCTGGACAAGCATGGCAAGAATATCCGTGTCTGTTGCAGCTATAGCAAAGGTCGGGCTATTATACTGGTCAAGGTATCTGCATCCCCGGGGTCCTGTAGCACCCTTATCCTTTTTTATTCGAGTGCAGGCTTCAGAAGGCGGGTCCAGTTTGTTTTATTCTGACCGTTTCCCCGTAGTTCTTCGCTGTTGCTCTGATGACTTGGTTGACAACGCAACGAAGTATGACTGGAGAAAACTGGATTACGCAGCGCGGTTTGTGCCACACTGCTCCGACCTGCTCGCTGCCCCGCCGAGTCCACTGAACCTAATTAGGGGTGCGTGCAAATCCGGATGTGGAGATGCGTGTGGATACTGCGGCCGGTCCGCGGGAATGGTGTGCCGGGAATGATGTCATCACTGCAGTGGATAGTGTTCTAATGCAGATTTGCCTCATAATGAAGAAGACCCCGATGACCCAGATGGCAACTAGAGTAATTTAATTTTAATTTTTTTATTTCATATTTATCTTTGAAAGTCATGGTATTTCTAGCCATATTTATAGACTGATTTAACCGTACATAGTAAAGCATTTATACTACTGTTTCAGTAAAATGAATTATACTACTGTTTCAGTAAAATGCATGTCCACATATAATATATTTTAAGTATTAAATGGTACTGTTATATTTAATATGAATATATATAAAAATTAAATATTTTCAAGGGCTGAGAAATAAGGGCACATTATTTCTCATTAAACAACTCTTTTATCCCATTTTCATCTCCTTTAAAACCCCATGTGCGCTCTCGCGCAAACGCCACGGCACGCGCCCTCACATGCACACATACTCACACATTTAACACACTCACAACACACGCACACACTCACAAGATGCGCGTCAGCTTAAAAATTGTCCAGATATGCCTATTTTGTCCCGCTTTTATTAAGTCACTTCGGGTGAATTTCTTTCCTGATTGGAAAAAATTGTCATTTTCGGATTGAAAAAAATTTTTTTTTCAAAAAACTATTTTTGAATGTTGACCAGATGACCCCTTGGTGCCGTGAACGCTAATTTCACTTTGTTTTTAAAATTAACTATAATTTTGTTTCTATGATTTTTTAATTAAAATTAAACGTATTGTACCTACTGACTTGTGGTGTGTTATATTTATAACCGAAAAAAGTATACATACAGCCTTAAACCTTCGTTTTTAATAGTGCCATGTTATGATCAATACTTTTTCGAAGTATGCTAACAATGTTAACAGCAATGGAGAAGGGGAAGGGGGAGAGAGAACGTACCACAACACTCACTGGCAACATCATTCATATCAAAGTACAAGATCAGTACAGCACATATCAGAAGTCAGAATGCGGTCTGCATATTTTGCATACGGAACTCCACTGGGAGCCCGGTCTATATCTAACTATTTGAGGCGAAACACTGCTGCGGTTATATCTTACTTAATTTTGATGCGGAAAAGGACGATTCCTCTCGACCCGTCGATATGCGTACACACGCTTCGTGGTGCTATTCGAGAATGAATTGGTACCTGCCGTCATGAACTGCGCACGTGTGAGAATATCCTCAACTGCATTTTAATTTTACACGAAGAGAAAATAACCCGATCCATTTTATACAAATACAAAAAAAAGAATGCGTTTTCCTTACATAATGTAATAAACCTATAACCATAAAAAAAAATCTAAAACAAATATGTTCGGTGACTGAACACTCAGAATTTCCCTCTGGCAAATTTTGAACACAATCCTTTATAATATAATTTTTCTTCGCCATTTCGTCAAGAATTTTAAAATTAAGATTTTTGTCCTCATTTCATTTTTTACTTTTTATTATTATTAGGAGTTGGAGACATAAATAAAAGGAAGCTAGGATTGTTTTTATAATTTATTAGAAATATAAACGTGTTTTTAATATAAAAATATATCACTCTAAATCTAGAAGTACGAAATAATATTTCGAAATTTGAGGAATACAGGTATCTACGAGTGTACATCGGAGATATCCTTCAGGTTACGGTATGTCTGAAAAAAAAATGTCAGCATCAGTTTAATAAAGACAAATTAGCCTCTTAGAGCAAACGTCAATGATTTTTTTAATTGCAAGTTAGGACACTCCAAAACTTATAGCTTCTCAAAAATCGTAATTTCGTGGTACTCACTTCAATTTTCGATCAGTTTGCTTCAGTAGTTCGAGAAGTAGAAGCAAAACAGGTTATTATTCATTATTTCTTGAATCTTCCCATCATACGGTATCTTAACTACCTCAGAATTTTCCCCTGGCGAATTTTGAACAAAATCCTTTATAATATTATTTTCCTTCGCCATTTTGTCAAAAATTTTAAAATTAAGATTTTGTCCTCATTTATTTTTTTTTTACTTTTTATTCTTATTAGGAGTCGGAGACATAAATGATAGAAAGCTAGGATTGTTTTTATAATATATTAAAATATAAACGTGTTTTTACCATAAAAATACATCACTATAAATCTAGAAGTACGAAATAATTTTATTTCGAAATTTGAGGAATACAGATATCTACGAAAGTACATCGGGAATATCCTTCAGGACACGGTATGGCTGAAAAAAATGTCAGCATCAGTTTAATAAGGACAAATTAGCCTCTTAGAGCAAATGTCATTGATTTTTTTAATTGCAAGTTGTGACACTCCAAAACTTATAGCTTCTCAAAAATCGTAATTTCGTAACAATCATTTAAATTTTGGATCAGTTTGCTCCATTAGTTTGAGAAGAAGAAGCAGGTTACTAAAATTATTTATCTGAAAAAACCCAAAATAATCATATTATTATTCATTAACGTGGTAATATCCCAAAATATGTCGAATTTATAATACCGATTCTTGGAAGGTTTTCAAAAAAAAAAGATATTTTTTTTGAAGTGCACGAGACTCTCGCCGAGACCGAGAACAAGACCGAGACCACAAAATATCTAGTCTCCGCGAGACCGAGACGAGACTCGAAGACTCGAGACTTTGCGAGACCGAGACCGAGACCTCAATAGTCTCGTCTCGTCTCGTCTCGGTGAGACCGAAGCACTAACAGCGACGTCCTAAGTGTTCGCAACTGAATCGTATGTTGATGAGCAGCTTGTCTGATGGGTGTTTCTTTTGGCATAACTCTGGGCGGAATCATAAGTGCCAGCTCGTTCGAACACCTTCCGTAGTAGTATCGATAGTAAAGAGATAGGTCTACCACTTTTCTTCGATGTTCAAGGCGAGCAAGTTTTTAGTCCACTCTCTGGGTCCACCACAAAACGGACTGCTCTCATCTGTATGGAGTCTAATATCTTGAGCAAGTGTTTGGGTGCCGAGCTCCACACATGGCAACAGTATTCCAGAGATGGTCTTATCTGGGCCGTATAGAGCAGTAAGAGCTGATGAGGTGTATATAATTTTTTTGCTCTATACAGTGCTCCTAGCTTTTTTGCTGTTTATTTGGTGATTTTGGTAACGTGATAACGTTGATATGTTGCTTTCTACGTTGATGCCCAGCAAGCGTATGAATGAGGCCAGAGTCAGTGTTTGTCAGGTCTTGTGATGTTTGCTTTATTTTTGGAAATACAGCTACTTGAGTCTTGAGTCCTGCGGTAAACTGGATATTGCTTTCCTCACCCCATTCCAGGATGGCGTCCATATCTTCATTCATAACACCAATCTCATTTTCTTGCTAGTATTGGAAACGAGCAGCAGCAGTCATTGGAATCCGAGATATGAATGAGGATATAAGAGTGTTGTCGTCTGCAAAACTGTAAATAGAATTGTTTGTCAAAAAGATCATTGATATAGGGCAGGAATAGTGTGGGAGTGAATATGCACCTGTAACAGTTCGATTTTGCCAATTTTAAAATTTCATTTATATGCCGCATTTAGGGAAAAAATGATGCTGTATTTTGCACTCATCGGTTTATTAATTCTGAATTTAATAATTCGCTTGAAATTGTCTCTTTTCTTAATGTAAAATTAACCATATTTTAAGTATAGGTTAGCTATATATTTGTATTCTTAATCCGTTGTGACCATTTATTTTAGTTGATAAGCTAGAGCGATGTACCTTATTATTAAAATAACTTGGCTTGCTTTGCATTATATTATCGTAAACAGCCAGCGAATCGATTTATAGTTTTAAAGAATTCTGTTAGCCTGCAAATACGTTGCACTTGACTTATTGAACCATAATTTAATTTCAGTTTGAATATTGAGAACCCTAGGTTGATGTTCCGGAGATCGTTTTTGGACCTCTGCTTTAAATATATTTCTCGTTCGGTACGGCCGACTAGTTTTTGTGTGGTTCATGCCAAATAATAGAGATGGGCTATTTATCGCGCCATCGTCATTCTCGATTTAAATTTTTTGAAGGTTTATCATTCCTGTTAAAGCATTTCCTAGCATTTCTGGAAGAATGTAATTTTAGCTCACTATGCGTGGCTTCCGCCGTCATTTATCATCATAATAAGCGAGAATTAAGGCGTTTATTTTCTCAGAATTATTCCTTGTATCGAATCACTCGTCATATTTTCAGCCCATCACTACTTGTGGCGCAGGATTTAATCTCGAAGGCGAATTGACGAACGGAGGGGACGGTCCTTTCTAGTTTGACCAGAACGTAAGACGAACGCTTGCCAGGGCGGCTAGAAACTCCACGTTTTAAGTATTGTGATATAATACAACCCTTTTGATAAGGGATTTATCGTGTCGTTTCTGTTTGGGTTTTAACACGACCGATTATTCGGGCTCTACATGCTGTACTAGCGGTTTCCACGTTCGTCCCATAAGACCGAGACCGTCGAATCTCTCCTAATACACCCTCAAGTCCGAGTTCGAGGGTTTTTCTGGTGGGCCTGAAGTTCAATTGCAGAACTACCACTTTTTCTGGTGGGCAGAAGTTCAATTGCAGAACTACCACTTGTTCTGAACGGCCAGAAGCAGGTCCACAACTTTTTCTCTGGAAGGCCAGAAGCGTCAGTGAATGGCGTTAACTGGTGGTTCCCGCACTAGAGGCCATCGACAGAGTTCGACGACGGGATTTGGATATTAGTTTTGTGTCTCATTGTTTCTTACGTTTACTCTTCATTTGCTATTATTCATATAAATCAAACAATGAATTGAGGTAGCTCATTGATTTTAATTAATTTAATTTACATTTATTCACTGGTTTATCGGACCAGTTAATCTAATTGTTTTGAGTTGTTTTCTCATTTTAAAAGTCAAGAGCTGGATGGATAACTTCATTCTTTTCAACCATTAGTCGGCAGATATAACCGCTCTGAATTTTATCTTTTTATCATATGAATCAAGCTAACCATAGTTTTAATCTAATCTGGTGCTTTTATTAACTTCTCAAGTTTTTTTGATCTAATCATTGTGTCCGCTCATTGCGGTACATTAACACCATCAGTGCAGCTATTAGCGCACGCATACCTAGTTGTAAGAAGCTTAGTCTACGTCAAGTGATCACTTTGAAAAGTAGTGTTTAGGGCATTTAGTGATAAGGCATATAGAACCGAGGTTTTCCAACTGAATTGGTCTCTGTACGTACAATCTTCATATTGTACTCTGTTATTTTATTAATTACTTTAACAGTCATTTAACATTCTTTTGTCTACTCAACCACATTTTAATATAACCTTTTTCTCCAGATAGATTGTTGCTGTGTTTTTTAAAAAAAAAGGACTTAGTAACCAATATAGTGTTCATTAAATTTTAGATTGTGTTTTCTTGATAAAGATTAGTTGCTTATAATTGCGCCATTGTTTTCGTTTTTTTGATAGTTCGAAATTAGGAACCGGTTAATTTTATGAGCGAATCTAGCCACTCGGTACAACACCAGCCGAGCTTTTTCCGTTTAGCTGGCTAGAACGGGTGGCGCTCAAACAACCCCACGACAGGGGCCGGGATTTGTAACGTGACTCTCCGGGGCTAGGTTCATTTTTTTTAATTGATTGGGAAAAAAAATCTTTGGTTTTAATTAGAAAGAAAAACGTGTTGCACACCCTTGAGGGACTTCGGCATTGATTGTCAGTTCCTCCGAGAGATGTCCACCATTACCAACTCGGATGCTTCGATCCCTTCAGGAATTGGAAAGCCATAGAAGCAGTGGTTGATCTATTAAACCAAATATTACAGGAAAAAAATGAAGCGTAACAGCTGAAACATAGCAATATCCCTAACTTTACAAAAAAGAAATGATAGAACCAATTTAAAAATCTGTCCTTAGTGCCTGCCATATATAAACCCTTCACCACGGTTCTGGTCAATAGAGTAACACCAAAATTTGTAGCAACAAAGAGTCTTATAAAATGAGTAAATTAGTATAAGATACCACCCTTTGCAGCATTTATTGATTTGGAAAATGCTTGTGATAGCATGAAACACACCGGAATAAAAAGCCCTGTACACGATCTAGGTTACGACCTAGATCGCAACATATGTAACAGCGCCACAAAAACAATGAAGCTACATGAAGGAACATAATGAATAGATATAAAATGGGTTTTAGACAGGGAAAGAGAGGCGATATCATCAAGCCTTTTTAGTCAAGCACGAAGACGTTTTTAAACAGTTAGAGAATCGGAAGAACCATGTATTAATAAATAGACAGTACTTGAGCAATTTAAGATATGTGCACGATGTAAAGTAAAACTAAAAAAAAATGCTTGAAGAATGCGTGACAAAGAAGCGAGAACAGATTTTACGAAAAAAAGAAAATCATGATAAACACAGAAATAGATGCCCCAATTAGAATAAAATTAATGAAGAAGACTGAACTTCAGAAATCAAAAGACGAGTGAGGTTGGGTTGAGTAGCGTTTGAGAAACTTAGCTTTATTGTTTGAGACATTAACAAAACAAATGTGAATAAAGTCGCAAACACGCAATACTCAGTGAAAAAACAATAGAAGTCAGAAAAAGAAATGAATTGACAAGAAGCAAAACAAAGGTGAAAGACGACAGAATATAGGCAGCAAAACTTCTAAGGAACCTTGCTCGTCCTAACATTGAACAATAAGATGATGAATGGATTGAGCATGTAATACAATGATGTACCCTTAAGCTATAAAACTAGAAGTATTTATTCTTTGCAAATCTGAAGATTGTCCTTCTGAGTTCATCAGTTCCATCAATGCTTCTTATTTCGAAGGGCATGAAGTGGATGGCTTTTATACCCCGATAACAGAGTCCCCTTTCAAATGAACTGGAACGATGTGGCGGGAAACAAAGCTTATTCCTCCATCTGGATATTATTAAGAGTTCCTCTCTGTTGGTTGAAAAAAGTATAAGTTTGGAAAAAAAGCTAACAGGTACCAGAATGTAAGGCACATGCATGTGCGGTTAGATTATAAAGTTTCTTAAGATATGCATAACAGAATGTTCGTGGATGAATATGAATCATAATGAGTCGTTTTTGGAGTTTTCAAATATATCAGAAAATAGGGTTACACCAATGATTTAAATTGCACTATAAAAGAAAGAGTAAGTTACTAGAATGTTTGTGCCCATCGTGTGCGATATTTACAATCTGAGAATACAAACCTTTAACTCTATACCTGAACAACTTTGGCTGGAGAATTTGAAGTTTGCATTAATAACTTTTTTCCATTCATTACCAATCTAATCTTTACCCAGTGATCGTTAACGCTGAACATAACAGGCTTGCTCAGCTGGTCGATAGTTTTCGAATTTCGGTGTTAGTCATCGGGCTGTAATGTTGACGATAGTTGGAAAACGAGACTTTTGTTGAAGTGGTTCAAATATTGATAGAGCATGTGAAATTGATGAGTATCCTGGTTTCTCTTTGACATTTGGTGAAGAGAACTCTGCGGGATTAACTTTATCATCAACAATTCCCTAGCCACCTTCCCATGCTTGCATTACTAACGTCCAACAGGTTTTTTTATATAATTATTCAGTTTCTCCATAGTGGTCCTATCGGATTTATCTATAGATCAGTTATATCTATTACAGTCACATTCCTCCTTTCAATACTAGCTTATTATTTAGATCATTTAGGATATAGGAATCAAATTACTGGTTAATTACAAACAAATGTAAACAAATCTTCAATTTTCCACCGCAAAGGAAACATCGATCTGTTTCTAAAATTGAAATCGGTTTATTGTGCTCCAGTAATTTCGAGAGATATAGAGACGTTATTATCATGCATCCCAGGTTCAATTTGTGCTATACAATAGACCCGACAAATCCGGAAAATATAATTTGCTTAGTCTAATGTGGCAAAAACAAAACGTAATATAACGAAAATCTAAATTAATATTCGAAAGATAATCCTATACATGGAGCTTTGTTTTAATAAATTATTAGCGTTTAATCGGATATTATATGGTGTCAGTTTCAAATGATTTATATGGTAATCTTCATTTATATTTAATCAATTTGTCGGGGTTCAATTTCTTGCTTAGTTGCTCAAAATATTTTTACATAGCTTTCACTTAAATCGCTTTGAGTACTTCGGCTACCATAATGCGTCCTTATAGCTTTACTGGTAGCCTTACAAACCCAATTTAAAAGAAAAAAGCTTAATCAGCTTATGTGAAAAAAATTTATTTCGATTTACAAAAGTGTTAAAGGTTGTGAAAAGTATGGCTTCAAGCCATCTCCGTTTACATCTTCAGATACATATAAGGAAAAATCCAACCAAAATTCGAAATAGGACTAGAAATCAGATTTTTCATATTATCTATAAATTTGGCGTTGGAAAAATAACATTAAACGCAAAAACAATTTATCAACAATTACAAAAATAATTTTCAGATTTTTGCTCCTTAGTTTCATTAATGACAAATTGGTTAGCTAAAATAGAATTTGCACTTGTGGAAATCTGGAATCTAGAAATGGTGAAAGGGTGGCTTTGAAAGATCACAGTACTTAGGCTCCATTGGACCCCCTGTGCATTCTCCCTAGGTCAACCAATCCATCTAGACAATCGCCAAGCTTAGTGTTGTAAAAAAAGGTGGCGATGTTGCCCGAGAAGGCTGTTCTGAGCAATGCCATGGTTGCTCGTCGTTCTCCCAAAATAGATTTCCTTAGTTTCGAGAAAGCGCCGCAATCGCAGAGCAGATGATCTACTGTTTCGTCCTGCTGTTCACAGCCTATCCATAGAGGTGTCTCACATAATCTCATTATGTAGAGATGCATTCTTAGCTGGCAGTGTCCAGTCAGTATCCCCGCCATGAGTCGTAGGTTTTTCCTAGACATACCCAGGTATGCCTTTGCTGCAGACTCATTGGGGTACATTAGCAGCTCCCTGCCGTAAAGTTTCAGCCTTTGTTATTATATGTATCAATGTTGCAATAGGTAGGTTTGAAGGGCCAGCTCCCATAATGTTTGAACCGATTTATCCGCTAATTTGTTGCCTTCGCACTGTGCATGTTCTTTAACTCAACACACAAAAGTTCTGTTTTTGCGGGCGGCATCCTCCAGTGAATTGTGGCATTCTAGTACTGACCTGGCTGTAAGTTTCAGGGCCAGTAATGCTTGTCTAGTGTCCGTGTAGATTTTAGTAGTCTTGTCCTCAGTATTCCTGCGAACAATCTTTTGCGCCTATAGCAGTAAATTCCACAGCCTGCTCCTTCCTTGGTTTTTGAGCCATCCATGAAAATGTTAACCGCACCTTCGGTTATGAGACTCATTTGGTTTTATTTGAATATCGTAGAGTTTTTCGAGGAAAAACTTGAGAGGTATACTCTCTGCTCTGGCCTGCATTAGTGGCAGTCTTCCGACTGCCCCTTCCCACAGGCGGCGTCTAGTATCTCTACATTCTACGCTGGGTTGCACACCAACGACTCTGAGCCTTAGCAACGCAGTCAGAGTCACGTCCTTTAGATAAATATCTAGGAGCGACAAGCACAACCTTACTTCCATGGATCTGGTTGGGATTGTGGCTCCCGTTATTGTTAGGCAAACAGTTCTCTGTACCTGGCTGAGCTTAAGCATTGCCGGTTTTTGTTGACTCTTAGGCCACCAAACTACGGCTCCATATGCAATAATGAGTCTTATGATAGCAGAATTTACACTTAAACCAGAACATTTTTCAGGCATTTAATCTGGGAGACTTGTAACGGTCAAAAATTGGCAGAATGCTTGCCTGGTAATTTATTCTCCATGTTGGTTATTTGAATTATTTGTCATTCAACTAGTCTGTCAAAAACTCGGTTAAGCTCACTGTCATGGGATTTATCTAAATATTTTAATTGAGGTACCCATGAAAATAATACATTGGCCACATTACACCGTATAATACTGCTTCTCTAAGTAAGTACGGTAAAATTCAACGATTTACATTATCGTCTCGTTGTAATGAATTCACCAGTGCTGTTTCGACAATAACCTTCTACTTTAGTGTCCTTCGGAAAGGGTGAAGGAGGCCGCATATGTACTTGAATATATATATATATATA